>NW_004624803.1:9742951-9775761 GCF_000247695.1 Heterocephalus glaber | reverse complement strand
AAAAAGAAAGAAAAAGGACCTCGGGTTCTATCCTCAGTACAGAAAGAAAGGAAGGAAGGAAGGAAGGAAGGAAGGAAGGAAGGAAGAAAGAAAGAAAGAGAAAGAAAGAAAGAAAGAAAGAAAGAAAGAAAGAAAGAAAGAAAGAAAGAAAGAAAGAAAGAAAATCTACTGAACCAGAATCTCCAAAATATCGGGTTCTTAAGAGTTTCAACGTGGTTTTTTTCCATTTTTTGGTGTTTTGAGACAGGATCTGCCTGTGTAGTTCAGGGTGGCCTTGAACTCACTATGTAGCTCAGGCTGGCCCCGAACTCATAGCAAACCTCCTACCTTAGCCTCCTGAGTGTTGGGATTATAGGCGTGCACCACCACGCCCAGCTCCATGTGGTTACTAATAAAAGTAGAACATAGATTGACATTGAAGAAATCCTTTTTCAAGTACAGTATAATATTTATGTAACATACAATTCTGAATTAGAAAAAGCAAGTTTTTGTTTTTTTGTGCCAATCTCGAAATATAACCCTGCAATGAAAAAGTCAACTACATGAAGCTATAAGGATACTGTAAAGGTAGGCTTATATATATCATATCCTACATTGGACAAGGTCTTGGCAATCATCTGGGTAGTCACCTTCTTTTGACGCAGAAAAATTTTCATCCGTGGCTTCATATATAGAATACTACAAAATGCCTATGGAACAGTGAAGAGAAGGTCATTATGCCATATTGCCAGTTGTACTGATATCCCCATAAAACACTGCTAGCTAAGTACATCTCTTCTGGACAAAGATATGGTTCAGTTTCTATACCTTGTCACATTATGTCAACTACCACACTAAAAATGCTGCTGACTATGTTAGCTAAACTATCTGAATGGAGATCTAAAAAGGAACCCTAAAAGGTTGTCATCTTTATATAACTGTACTTCAGTTTTCTTCTATAATATTTTCATGTTATAGGAAATCTTACCTCTCATTGTTGAAGAAAAGCAACCCTTACTCACCCGTAAGGAATACTCTGTTTCTGGCAGCTCAGAGGCAATGCCATCAGTCTCTTTTTCTTCTGCATCAATGTCTGATATCAGGATATCATATTGATCTGTATCAAAGTCTAACTCAGACTTTCCATCTTTGTTTCTGGGTAAAAGAAACAAGTACCAATCTAACAAAAACTTGTTCCAAAGGACAAAAAAGCACTAGGAACCCAAGAGAGAAGAAACAATATGAGCCAATATCAGGTATGTTTTGTTCTCCCCTGACCACCATTGCAAAGAAACTATAAACCATTTAATTTGTGGATCACACATATTTAAGGCATTTCTGGTCTAAACAAATCTATTATGCTTCATAGTGGCAGTGATGCCAAATTTGTAAGAAAAGAAAATATTTGAAAATTTCTGTAATTTGATAAATCAAATGGATGTCAGCTAGCTTCAAACAGGCTCTTAAAATAGATCCCAACTTTCTGGGTATTGCTGGATAAGTAGCTCAGTATTACTTTCCCCAAATGAACAGATGAAACAAAATCTACTTCTACTAACTTCAGCAATAGTATAAGGACTAATGAGAAACTAATACTTCCCCAGATCTAATCAATTATTTTAAAAGAAAAAAAATCACAGAAACAGTATGTATTTACTAGTCCTCAAGAGCATGATTTATGGAATTAGTATTTAAATATAACAGCACTGATATTAGCACTTAAATATAATAGCACTGATATTCATAAGAACCTTTTTTTTTTGGTACCAGGGATCAAACTTGGGACCTTGTGCTTGGAAGGCAGGCAGTGGAACCTCTGAGCTATATGCCTGGCCCCATAAGAACCTTTCTTATACCTATAATCTTTTGTGGTCACTTAGCATTGGTCCATTCTAACACCCTGAACTACATCATTAACCACTGCCAGGGAAAAAAAGATAAGGCCCATCTTTGTTCCTGGAAAAACTCAAAACAAATGATGGGTCATACAGAAAATGTTAAGTATCAGAACAACAGTTCTAAAAATTTGCTCTGTGGAACAGTAGTTCCTGGAGATAAATAAGAAATAAATAAAAGTTGTATGATCAAATAAAACAGAAAAAAGACCTCAGAGTAACCTCAATTGATACCTCTGTCATACTTTAGGCTCCACAAGCTCAAAGCTGCTGTGTTAAAAATTCAGCTCTATTCTCAGAACTGAACCAAGGCTCCTGTTGCATGTGGCCTATAAAAAGCCCAGGCCATTGTAATAGTATAGTCCGGATTTTCCAGGATAATCCTGATTCTCACTACCCCACTCTACTCTACCACATATACGCTGAGATAGTTCTCTGACTTCCATGCCCCTCATCTTCCCCATCCAAGAGAAAGAGGTCTGAAATTAGGAAATACTACATACTATATTGCTCTCTTAAGTATTTTCAATGCAAATTAGCATATAAAAGCCTGAAAAGACTTTAACCAAAACAATACAGTAGGCTGTCAGCTTTTCCCAAATTTGACCACACAATCCTTTTTTTCTATAACACCCAGCACCATAAAACTGAGAAACAATGTACAAAGGAAAAAATCTCCTTAATATGTGTAAATCTTTGGAAATCCCTCAGGAAATTGATCCTTTGTAATACAAATTATATTACAGTATTGAGGCTTTCCTAGCAGGACACAAGGAAGATCTTTGTGGGTTCTCCTTACTTTTTCTTTTTAATTGCTAAGTATTCTTTGTATAAATCAGTATTGCTTAGTTTTACTCAGCTAAGAAACAAGACAAAATGCTTGGCTTAAGTGGAAAAGGAAAAATGAATATACCTAATATTCTGTTCTATTAAACATACCAGTAACACCTCTATTTTATATGAAAGGCTTTGAGGTTTTTAGTGTTTAGGTTTTATTCCATTTGGCATGACAAAATTAAACAAATAATACATCAGAGAGTATTTCTTGATTGTTTTATTAGCTCTAAAGAAACAATCTTAAGATAGCCTCATTATAGACAAAATTGTTCTGCTTCAAGGATTTTGGCACTTTTACTCTAGCCACTCTAAAAGCACTACACAGAGGTCCTTTTTATAAAGATCATGTTTTGCTACTCTAATATCTCTTTCTCATACATCATTATTGTTAAACATATAAAATAGCTATCATTTACCAATGTCAAAACAAAGTTCACAATATGAAATAGGTATATCTATAATGGATTCTGGGGATGTTAGGATAACATTGCATTATCTTTTTTTTTCTTTTTGGTACCAGGGATGGAATTAGGGACCTTGTGCTTGAAAGGCAGCTGGCTGAACCACTGAGCTAAATCCCTGACCCAACATTGCATTATCTTATCTGTGGCAATAGCCCCAGGGTATGGATGTTTTCACCTTAAATGCATAGCATTTATCAACAAGAACCCCTATCTCAAACATTACTAAGAGAAAGTTAAGCTATGAGATAGAAATATGTAACAAAATTTATCTACTCTCTTCTATAAAGATTTCTTAAAATGTGCTTCCTCATAATACCTTTGCTTATCAGAATCTACCACTCTTGGAATACTATACCTTCGGATGTTCCAAATGAGAACACGAGTGCCTTTTTTGCCTGGGATGGCATCAAACTGGGATAGCAGGTCGTTTTCACTGTTGAAAATTGAATAGTTCAAGATGGCTTCTAGACTGGGCAAGGAATCCTCAGTAATAATCATTTTTTGTAAAACCAAATGCAGTCAAAGAAAAATTATTATTGTAAGATGCTACCAGGAAGGAAAAGCACCTTTTGGGTTGCATGTTTAGACACAAAAAATATATAGACATTAAATATGGGCATTACTGCTACAGAAGAAAGGAAAAGGGGAAAAGGAAAAAATGGAGGTTGTAGAGGCAAATATCAAAATCAGTTACACCTGCAAAACACAGCCTCAAAGATGCAGTGTAAATAAAGATAGTGCTATATTTATGAGAAAAGATCAAGTGCTAAATTTTTAAACTATTTGGAAGCAATAAGTTCAAATCCTAACTGCTATGCTGCTCCCATCAAAACAATCTGATATCTAACAGAAATAATAGCTTGTCTAGGTATAGGAAAATGAGCTATTCTGCTATCAGATAAACTACAAATAGTATTTTTTAGGAACATAAACACAAATGTAGCTAGCCTTAGGGGCAAGAAAAGAGAAGGCCCTGGAAACTACCATGGGATAGTTGGAAAGATACCACACATAAATCAAACTGTATAACAATGAAAATTTCAATATAGCAAAAGCATCTCTAAGCTTCTATCAATGGTCCACTTACTTTAAAAATATTTAATACAGAAAATTCCAGTTAAACTTAAGACATTTGAGTACCTCTTTATATATGAAAACTTATTTGAAATACATGATATCAAAAGCACTAGATTTGACCTGAAAAAAGAAGTTTTTGTCAAAATAGTCAGATTAGACTGATTTTTAACCAACATTCTCCATTTCCAGAAAGGATATTGTTTTGCTGGTTGAATGGAACAATTGGTACAATAACTGCCTGGGCCTGGACACATTCCAGATAAGTCTGTGATAGGAGTCCAACAGTGAGAGTACCCCCATTCTTGGTGAAGACAAGAGCATCCTTTCCTAGCCGCATGGAGCCTGACTTGAAACCATTACCAAAGACCCCGATGGGACACTGGCTCTTCTTTATTACTTTATCTGTAAAGCCAAAGCTGTAATTATAAAAGAAAAGAGAAATCTGAAGAAGGAAATCAGGAAGGTTAAAAAGCATCCTAAGCTACGTTACAGGCCAAATGTTTAGTTTACACATGAAGAACATTTGTACAAGTTCCTCCTTTTTTATTTCTTATGGTATTCCAGGAAAAAATATTAAGTTTAAAAACATAGGAAATTATCACTGGGGTAATGGCATTGATTTTCCTATGCGGTTTATGTGTAAACAGTTCCACTTCCTTAGAGTCACACTTTCAAAAATGTAAAGAAGGACCACATTTTCACTGGATTAACAAAGACAGCTAGAAAAGGCCTTGTGTAGCTAGCTGCCTTCTTGTCTAGATAAAATGGCCCTAATTCCTAGAAGTGAGAATAAGGTTCACAGGGTAGTTACCTAGAGAGAGTAACAAAAGTATCCAATAGTGGCACTAACCAAAGGTACTAGACTGGGGATCTCCTAACCTGGTTATGCCTAGAAATTGGAAAGACAGAGATCATGTATTTTTTTGGTGGGGGGAGGAGACAGGGTCTCGCTATGTAGTTCAGGCGGGCCTTGAACTCACAGTGATCCTCTTGCCTCAGCCTCCCAAGTGCTGGGATCAGAGGTGTGTGCCACGGCCCTAGGCGTGATCGTGTAAGTATCTTGATAATTTTAACTCTCTACCCAAATGACGAACCTTTCAATCCTTACCCTTTGCTCCATCTGCTGGGAGAGTTCACTGGAATATGACCAAAAGATAAAAATAGGTAGTTCTGTCTCTGAATGTCTGCAAACAGCTGCAGTATAAAATCTCTCTTGTTCTATTAAGGGCCTTTCACTGAGTCACCTCAGCAAACTCTGTAGCCTCTTATAATCAGCTTAATCTGGGAGTCAGAACCTTTTCCTTCCTTTTATTTTCCATCCAAACACACACCAAAATAATAGAAACTAAAAAATTCAAAGATACAAAATCTAGAAAATTATGATCTTTCCTTTAAATCTTTCTTCACATCAAATACAACTATTTTTAAGGATTCTTTCTTTCCAGACTAATTTTAAAATGATGCACACTATCATGTATTCAATTAGTATTTATTGAGCACTTACCATGTGCTATGCATTGTGGTAAGCACTAGAAATACAATTGTTACTAAAAGAGACATGACTCTTGTCCTCACAGCTTATAGTCTAAGGAAGGATTTCATAAGAGAGATTAGACACTTATGCAACATCAATAAAATAGACTCTGTATGCCAAACTGTGCAGCTTAGTCTTGGCTTTTCTCTTCCAAGCAAAGACGACTGATGCACCTGTTTTCCATTTCCTACAGGCTGTGGTTTTTTAAGAAAGGGAACCACTTTTCAATTTTCTATCTCAAAGTATTATGAAATAATACAATTTTGTCCTTTAAACTAGGTAATTTCTCCTACAAATAAATGTAATGACAGGGAAAGGTAATTTCTAGGGAAGTAGTCCTTCAAAAATCCCTAAAGAGCACTGAGTTAGTACTGTCTGTGAGCCCTAGTATTCCAGGAATAGACTTATAAATTGGTAAGATTCAGACATTCTCATCTTACTTATGTGGAAGAATTAGCTAGGAAAGGGGGGGTGTTGTTATGTGGATTAAATTATATACTGTATGCAAACTGTGTTCATTATACTATTCAAACCTTTTAAATTTAAATTTTTATTTTATTTTATTTTTTGGTACTGGGGATCGAACTCGGGACCTTATGCTTGACAGGCAGGTGGTGGAACCACTGAGCTAAATCCCTGGCCCTAAGTTTTTATTTTATTAGTACATGTTTGTAGTACATGAAGTTTATATCCATCTCAGGAAACAGGTACATGTACATGACACAGCTTGATTCTTTTTAAATCCTCTTTCCCTTTCCATCCACCTCCCTTCCTCTGCCTCTAAATCCCCTTTCCCCAAACTTAAATTTTCTTTTTTTTTTTGAGACAGGGTTTCACTATGTAGTCCAAGTTGGCATCAGACTCTTGGCAATCCTCCTGCCTCAGCCTCCCAAGTGATGAGATAATAGGTGTGTGCCACCATGCTCAGCTCCAAACTTTAATTTTAAACTAACTGTAGAAATCATCCTGAGAATTGTCGTGTGCTACTCCATACCTCTATTTTAGATACAGTGTCACATCTAAAACTCAGAAGTCTTGATACATAGGAGTCTTATCTACCATATGAAACAAATATATATGGTTATTTGAACTCGTGGCAATCCTCCTGCCTCAGCCTCCTGAGTGCTGGGATTACAGGTGTGGGCTACCATGTCCGGCTCAATTATTTTAAAAGAAGTTGAGGTAAGTGGAGTTCTTGGTAAGAAGTTAGCATGACTAAATTATCCTTCATATTTCACTTTAAATGTTTCACAGTATCCTTTTTTGATTCCCTAGGCTAGATTAGATTCCTCTGTTCTATATTCTCAAAAGAAACTCTACTCTTCTTTATAGACTTCCCCCTGGGTAGAACAGCCTATGTAGTTGTATTACTAGTGAACTTTTCTTTCTCACTAAACTGTCAGCGCTTTGAGAGCAAGGATTTCTATTTGGTTCTCAAATTTATTTTCCAGTATTTTGCACATAACACTCAGTAAGAATTCATTGAATGGATACGTGTGTGAATATGGAACAAAAATTGTTGTAATTATTTAAAAACCATCCTCTTCTTTATTCCAACCTTATAACCATACCAATTTTCACATATATAGTTCCACAGACAAATAGAAGGTGATTAGATTTGCTGAGCCTACTGTTTGACACCCATGTCACTGGGATAAGGCGTAGTGGAAAGGAGTAATTAAGAAGATAATTGATTTTAGGGGAAAATTGATAATTGCTTTTAGTACATACTGAACTAAAATTATCTTTTAAAAAAAATTTTGGTACATGTTTACAGTACATAATGATTATGTTCATCATTGGGAACTGGTACATATACATAACATGTCTTAATTTTTTTTTATATTTAGGAGATAAAATTGATTCTATAAGTTAAAAGATAGGACCAACTCTCTACTTTCACCAACATACTAGTTACATTTTTGTCTCAATTCTAGAGGCTTTCCTCAAACATTCTTCTAATTAGGAAAAGTTTGAGACACAAGTATACATACTGCTGAGCAGTAAAATATAACCACTTATTTTGAGCAAATTTCATTTTGTTTCTTTGATGGATCAAAGGAATTTCCCTACAGTGTTATTGATTTAGAATTCCTTCAAAGAGCACTATGACCAAGCGAATTTGTTTTCCATTTCTAGGTTTCTGAGCCCTTTCCCTCCTCCTCAACACCCCTCCATTGTTATTTGTGCTTCACACACTCTAGTGCGGGAAGCCACATGGACAGTAATCAACTTCATCTTCTAAAAAGGAAGAGAGAAGGAAGGAGTTGAGGAAACACTCATTTTGCACTGAATGATATGTGAAGATAATACAGTACAAATTTACATTCTCAACTACAAACCTTTTAAAGTAATTAAGTGGATTGAGAGTGGCAATAGAAATTTGTCACCAGCTTTAACAGAAGAATTTCCTAACTTTGCAATTCCACTGTAAAATTTTCAAATATTATATGTGTAAATGTCTTGTATTTATCTTTTATGAGGTTTGATTATACTTGGGCACCTTCATGGTTCTGATCCACCAATCATCCCAACTCCAATACTTCTGATTTAAGAGTGAGTTTTGGTTAATTAAGCATTGGAGGTTTCAGATTGGTGAAAGTCCCTAGGTCTTTATACTTGCTGTTCTTCTTGCCTGAACTCTCATTCTTTGCTCCCTGCTGCTTTCTATCTACTTAAATTCTGCTCACTCTTAGATCTCAGCATAAATACCATTTCATCTTGGAGGCTTTTATTAAACTCTAGCATCAGATTAGGTCCCCTGTTGACTCATCCCATGTATTCTATGCTTTCCTATCATACTTATTATGTTTTATTATGATCACTTGATTGTCTAATTGTTTGAATTTCCAGCTAGACTGTAAGTTCTGTGAGGGCAGGAACAATGTCTGTTTCATCATCAGTACCCTGGCACTAAGATATGCTTAATAAATATTTGTTGAGAAAATAAAAGGAAAGTAAAATATTAAAGAAAATAATTAAGCTTTAAATAGAATTTAGGAGCTCAAGATAAGAGAAAGAGAATGAAGACATTTTTACCTGAGCATTCGGTGAAGTTTGTGAGGTGTCATCCCACATCCATCATCAGTAAAGGTCAAACAAGATTTATTCTTGACCTCCTCAACATCTATGAAGACCGTCCTGGCTGATACATCTGGATCTACAGCATTATCTGTAAAAGGTAGAAATCTGTGGTATTAGATCCCCCTTCCAATATTCTATCAAAATCTCTAGTTCAGTGCCCACATGACATGGAAAATTGTCCTTTATTCCCCTCACATGGATGTCCCAGAAGTTAAGTGGGGGGCATTAATGGTATTGCATTTACTGAGAGAGAACAATAGATATGACAGAATTATGTAGCTGATTTCTAGATTTCATATGACTGATTTGGAATCTGCCTTTATTCCTTTAAACTTTAGGGTCTGTGGGAAGAGTACTCCTATTTATAAATCATTTTGCTCTGATTTTGCTTTATTCTTGTCTTTTAGCTACTTTACTACTCATGAACACATAAAGGGTGGCTACAAAGAAAGGTTGAATCAGCAATGTTAGTAAAAAATAGATGCACATTATACACTTTACAGTTGATTCAGGATGATTTTATTTTCAATTTTTTATATCACCTCCTCTGTTTAAAGAATGCAGACATTATCACCATCTCTTTTTATAGCATAAGGACCACTGAAAGTATCAGGAGTTAAAACACTTAATTGCCTGTCTAACTCCCAGTCATGGTAACAAGCATGCTTAGAGAGAAAAAGCAATTCTACTGTCTCTGTAACAATCTTAAAGCTGAGGTTGTTTACCATTTATGAAATGGAGAACATTGAGTAAAGAAAATAAAAAATAGATCACAATTCCTCCTGAGTTACATCTTCACAATGGGTTAACTATTTAAGGCTACAAAGATATCAACCTTAGCCATATTCTAACATATGCACCATATCCCCAGCCCCAGGGATGCCACTATCTAGTAGCTACATCTTTCGGCCACAGGTACTAGTTTAACTCTGACATGTGTGGCTCAAAAGTCTGATTAGGGTTCACTGGCCTGAGTAGAAGGGCAATCTGAACAAGCTGTTGGATAATGCTGTTGTTTGGATGTGGTTTATCCCCCAAAGTTCAGGTGTTGGAAACTTGGTCTCTAGTGTGGTAGTATTGACGTGGTGGAAGCTTTAAGAGGTGGGGCCTAGTGCAAGGTAATTAGGTTATTGGGGATGCTGCCCTTGGGATTTTAATGCTCTCAGGAATGATAGGACAGGAATAGTTCTGGCTACAGTGAGTTGCTATAAAGAGAGGCTACACTGTATGATTGGCCCTGTCTGCATGTAGCCCTATTCCCTTTTGGCTTCTCTGTCATGTTGTGATGCAGCTAGGGGCCCCTTGACAGGACACTTGTATCATGCTGTTTGGACCCTCCAGCCACCAGAATCGTGAGCTAAATAAACTTCTTTACTTATAAAGTACTCAACATCAGGTATTTTGCAATAGCAGCACAAAAAAGACTAATATCAACAGGGTCCTTAATCACTCCTGTCCCTATTAGATTTTTAAGCAAGATAGCAACCTTCCCTTCTACTCTATTCCCTTGGTCTGGCACCCTATACTAGTTTACTGCTACCACATACCTGGGCCAAGAGAGCCAGGTAGGGTCTTGCTTGTATACTTATCCAATTACCCCTAATCAAACCATGTCATTTTTCTGCTGGGAACATCCCTTATAACCAAGCAGAGTATTAACACATTCAAAATGCAAATTTTGACAATGCAATTAAGAGTTGATACTTACTTGGATGCGTGGAATGTCTACTAAATAAAACAAGACACAGATTAATTTCAAAAGCTACAATGGTATTGCTACAATCATTAACAAAACTGTCACTGATTATAACCTGAAAAAATCTGAACAGCTGTAAGGTATTACCAGTAAAGTGGGTTAAGAAGCCTGATAATCTTTAAGGGCCAGATGGGGCTTAGGCCTATATAACGTGTTAAGGTAAATGGGTTGTCTTTGGGCATGAGTTATAAGTTGGCATGCAGTAATGACTTTATCAGAAATATAGTTCTTTACTTTGAAAGAGGCAGCTTTTTCTTTCTTTATCTGATGAAAGGATTCAGCACCGTATAGCTGCCTATGTAATTCAAGAAATTTTACTTGGCAAGCAAGCCCTTATCAGTCACTCTTGCTAGTAGACAGCCAAAGACATTGAAACTGATAAACTTGTCAACCAATTGGACATCATTTATATATGGAAAACTTTGGGAATTGAAATTTTTTTCTAACACTTATGAACATTCCCAATTCAAACATATAACACTGTCAATTCCAATTACACATACAGACAACAGTTCCTTGAATCAATCAGCTCACAGGTCTCTAGGAAAATCACCTTAACTCTTTTCTTCTCTACGTCAAGTGTTACCCAAGCTTTACTTGATGTTGTCTTAAAGGAATATAACAAGTTTTAACAAAGGCACTTCAAGAGTTTAATAGTAGCTGCCAGGAGCAGCTAGATATTGTATCTCCTTGGCTGGAAGCTCAGAGTAAATGGGGGAGGGGACACATAAAAGGTCATGGTCAGCTGGAGCAGCAGGGAAAGTGAAATCAGTGGGCAGGCACAGCTTCCCACTTATCTCTGTTCTATGTTGCCTTTCACTTGGCCTCAACAAATGAAATTACAATAATAACAAGGTCGGCTTCAACAGATGAACTTATAATAATAAGCCACCAATCTGATAGCTGGTTTCATTCTACTTCTTAACCTTCTAAAAATTGGCGAACATGTAGCATACACTATCTGATACCAGGGAGTTCAACTTCTCCCCTAGCCCAGCCCACCTAGCCTATGAACAGGTAGGATGATGAGAGAACCCTTACTTCCCTCACCTCAGCGACTACTTAGGCAAGAGCTGCACTATCATAGCCTGAGGGTCTTTATCCACTAACCTAGCTATACAATCCCATTTGCTACCAATTCCCAAGGAGTCTTCTCTCTCCTAACCTGACTTGAGCTGTCCCTCACTGGGAGGTCCCTATCTCTACCTTCACATCACCCACTACTTTGGGGAATCTATCTTACACTCCAACCTGGTCCAATAATCCCTTGTCTTCTGAAAAAGCATTGTAATCAAAGCCTCATACTTCAGAACCTGGAGGCAATGAAAAACTGAATGACAGCCTGCCAGGAGAGCTTAAAATGGCTTTGACATAGTGCTTCACAAGCCTCCCATCCTTTCCAGTGGATACCGGCAAGGCGCCAAGTTATTGCCTTACAGACATCCTGCAAGTAGCTAAAAGTATTCTTGCCTGAAAGTAAGGTCATCACCTTCTGACACAAGCCTATTCTTTTTCTGTTTTACACACACACACAGTGTCCACATTCAAATGACTATAAGTTTGAAATTCAAAAGTCATTTTTAGAGGGTTAAGGGGTGTAGCTCAGTGGTAAAGTGCTCGCCAGTATACATAAAGCTCTAGGTTCAATCTCTAGCACTGTAAAAAATCGTTTTTAACTTCTTCCTCTTCCTGCCCTATATATCCTTAGACTCTCTTACATATTGTTTTTCTAATTCCCATTATCATTCTCTTAGTTCACAGTTTATTCCCTCTCAAGGTTATTGCAATAGCCTCCTAACTAGTCTTGCAAATCCATGTCTCTCTCTTTTCTCTCATATGTCTTACACATTGCTGCAAGACTGACTTCCCTAAAGCACAGTTCTGATCATGACATTTTTCTGGTCAGAAAACATCAGAGTGACACGTCAAATTCCAGAACCTTTCAGTCATATCCTAGTCCCAGCTCACCTTTCTAACCTCATTTCCTACTTGGTACTTGGAGTAAAAAGACCTGTGTTTGAGTCCTGGATCTGTCACTTAGTAGACATGCAACCTTGGAAATTAATTCTCTGAACCTCTGTTTCTTCATCTGCAGGATGAAAAAAAAATAATACTGTTTATTTCAAAGAGTAAAGTTAAAAAGATAATTGTGAAAGCTCTTTGTAAACTCTCTAAGGACCTATAATTTTTGCTACCTGTGAACTCTATGCTCTAATTATATTCGATGATCAGTATTCTTCATGTTTTCATTTATCCAGTTGTTCCTTTTGCCTGGAATGTCCTTCCCCCACTACATCCATATATCCTTCAAATTTCAGCTCAAATGTTACCTTCTCCACAAAGCTTTTCTTCAATCTCCACTTCCTGATAAATTGGAAGTCACTCCTCTTTCCTCTAAATTTCCATAGCACTTGTATATATCTTTGCTGATATATAATTTTCTATTTTATGTTATACAAAGCATGAACTTTCTGCACATGTTTTATCTCCCCTACTAGAAGCATGAATCTGTGTTGTATTCATTTTTGTACCTCCCACAGTAGCTTTGTGCACTGCAGATGCTCAATAAATATTTACTGAATGAATGTTCACTAGAAAAGTAATGCTTAAGTACAGAAAACTGTTGAAGGAAAACTCAAAATGAAAACTTTGAGTTACCAGTTAACACATTAATTTCTTTTTTTATATTATCACAAATATACGTGATATGCTTTTAAAATTTGTGTTTGTATATATGCATATAATATACACACATATTGACACTCATGTTGGTCATCTTAGGCCAAACCCAGGTTCTTTAAAGTTAAATGGTTAAGACAATCATATGTACTTAAAATTACAAATTGAAAACTCATTGAATCACCTATATAGTATGCATAGTACAAGGTGCAACTGTGAAAGAACAAGATATTTCTCACAACACGTTTCTGTCTCCCATCTCCCACTATGTTCATTGTTAATTCTCCCTTTTTGTCTTTTTTGTAAGTTATATATACATAGATCTTATGCCCCTCTTCAGATGTTCAGTGGAAGCATGGTACAAAACCTAAAACAATTCAAAACATACCAATGCCACTTTCTCTTCTGCATCTTCTAATTGAGTCATAAATGTAAATCATTTGATGTTATAGTCAAACTAATCATCAAAATTTTCCATCACCTTCCAAGTAATTCTCCTGACTCTCCTGCTGCCCTCCAGCTTCTAGACTATAACAACTCTAATGGCACAGCCATAGCTATGGCTTAAGCAGGGCCTGGGGCTTATTCAGGGAGTTTTGAAACTTTTCCAAGATTTTCTGTGCTACCTAGTTCCATAAATCTTTCTCCTTTCTTTCAATTTTTGAAGCACTTATAATGAGCTCTGTATGCTGTTGCATTTAGTGCAGGATTGTTTTTCTACTTTCCACACAGTATTTAGCACACTCCTTCAAAAACTGGTGTACTTGGCTTCAAGGAATCAACTGAAAACGCTTTAAAAGCAAACACCAGCAGAGGGAGAGGTTTCTATGTCCTCAGTATTCATTCCAGCGGTGTGAGGGCGCTCGTGGACTACAGACTCAGTCCTCCGCAGTCTCAGGGAGCCAAATGCACTCGTGTCATCTCTTAAAAGATGTCCCATCATTCCCAGATGTTCTTGTCTCAAAAGTTAAAGAACTCTCTTTTTCAGACCTTTTAATGACCCTACTTGGTCCTATACAAGACCCTCTTGGTAGCTAGGAGTTTTCCGTTGGTCGCCAGCCCCTATTGGATCCCAGCTGCTTCGGGGTCCGATATTTTGTGCATCTCTTTTTGATTATTAACTAACCTATCCTAAAGTGCCCGGAACATCACGAGCCAGAGAGAGGACCATCACGTGCCAGGGAGAAAAAACGCACGGAGTTCTAACTCTTCTGATACACCTTGTTTCCTATGCTTTATTAGCCGAACCTCGTTCCTGGCGAGAGATACATTCCTCCTCCGCTGGCGGAGCTGGGGCCAGTCCCGAGGCCCCCACCTTCGCCTGACCCTCCCCACGCGGCTCCTCGCATTCCTCTAGAGTCTAGACTTCAGCACCACGCTGGCACCACGGCCTTGGGCGATCACGGCCGGGCCCGCCCTCGCCACTCACCTAGCAGCTCCGCGATGGCACTGAAGGGTCGCGTGTGGCTGCTGGAGTTGCTCTGTAGGTAGCGGGGGCTCATCTGGGGGCGAGAGAAGGTCCCGTCCCGCATGAGGCCTCAGACTGCCAGATCCTTCCCGGGCGCCCCACACCCCCGGGGCCCGCGCGCACGTCTGCCCCCTCGGGCCCCAGACCTACCGTGCTCAGGCGGATTCCAAAGGCCTGCGGGCCACCGCCCGCCCGAGTCAGCCCGCCGCCAGACGCGCTAGGGCCCCCGGGGGCCCCTCGGTACAAGAGCATTATTTTGGCGGCCACGGTACTCGTTTGCTGCTGCCGGACTCCTCGCCCGGCAGTCTCGGACCGGCCCTCTCTCACTCCCTCTCCCTCTCGCAGCTGGAGGCGGCCGTCCCGGACTGGCCCTCCCTCGTTTCCCCAGCAGCTGGCGGAGGCGGGGCGCACTCCAGCCACCTGTCCCCCGCGGGAGGGGTGAGACCAGCTGAGCGGAGCGGCGGCCCCGCCCTATCAACACCTCTCCAGACTCAAAGACTGCCAGGCTTGCCTCAGGGCCGTACAGAAATATGGCGACCTCCTGACAGCCTCTCCTAGATCCCCGCCCCTAATTAATTCTTGGCGTTTGCCATAGGCCAGCAGGCGGAGCGGGAAAGTGCGTGAGGGGGTGGGGCGGGAACGAGGCTGGAGGAGGGACAGGTTGCATGGGATTTCTGGAACCAAGTCCCACTTAGGCTGCATGAGAAATGGGCAGGATAAAACAGGTCTTTCAAATTATAAAGACTGCAGTTTTTTTAAAAAAAGATTGCAGTTTTGCTATCTGGGAAGATAGCAGGCTCCCTTGAAGATAAGCATTCTGACTGCCTCAAATGTCTCTGGAAGTATCCAGAACTTTCTAGAATGCAATAAGCAAACTACAAAGCCTTGTAAGCCTGCAGGAAATCTGTTCATAAAGGGGGAAACTGGATTTACTTAAATACTCTACTGCCAAATAGTAGATTGATTAAGTTATAGAGCAACCATGAAAAGAAATAGTATGCAATTTTTTTTTTTGATACCAGGGATCAAACTTGGGACCTTGTGCTTGCGAGGCAGGCGGTGGAACCACTGAGCTAAATCCCCAGCCCTAGTATGCAATTCTTAAAGGCCATGTTTGTAAAGCAATCTTTATTTTATTGTATATTTTATAATTATATTGTATGTTAAGCATATTAAATATTGTATATTTTATAATTGTGTATATATGAAGTACAATTTGATATTTCAACACAAATATAGTGTATGTTGATCATGAGGGTAGTTAGCATATCCATCATCTCATGCATTTATAACTTCTTTGTAGAGAAAACATTCTCTCTTTTAGCTATTTTGAAATATGCAATACCTTTATTGTTAACCATAATCACTCTGCTATGCAGTAGAGCACCAGAACTTATTCTTCCTATCTAACTTTGTACCCATTGACCACCCACTCCCCATCCTTGGCTCTCCCAATTTCCAGTCTCTCCAGGTAACCACTATTCTACTCTACTTTTATGAGATCAACTGTTTTTACAGTCCATATATGACTGAGATCATGTGATGTTTGTTTTTCTATGTGTGGCTTATTTCACTTAACACACTATCCTCCAAGTTCATCCCTAACTCCAATGACGATTTCATTAATTTTTAATGACTGAATACTCTACTAAATAGTATTCCTTTTTTTGTCTTCATTGCTGGGGGGTCAATCCAGGGCCTTGGGTAAGCTGGGGAAATGCTTCTGCCACTCCCAGTCTAGTATTCTAATTCTGTTGGGCATTTCAGTAGATTTCCAAGTTTTGGAACAGTGCTGCAATAGACATGAGAGTGCAGATGTTTCCTCAACTTACTGATTTCATTGCCTTTGGAGATAAAGATATATATCTATATCTCCAGTCCTGGGATTACTGGATCATATGCTAATTCTATTTTAAATTTTTGATTAACCTCCTTTCTGTTTTCTATAATGGCTGTATTAACTTACCTTCTCACCAACAGTGTGTAAAGGTTTCCATTTCTTCACATCTTTACCAGAACTTTTGTTTTCTAACTGGAGTGAAGTGGTATCTCCTCATGATTCTGGCTTGCATTTCCCTGATGATTAGTGATGTTGGTTATTTTTCATACACCTGTTGGCCTTTTGTATGCATTTTTTAAAAAGTATCTATTCAAGTCTTTTGGTCGTTTTAAAATCAGGTTATTTGTTTATTTATTTATTGCTAAGTTTCTTATATATTCCAGATGTTAATCCCTAGATAGATATTTATTGATGTAAAAAAATTCACAAAGGAATTAAGGAAACAAGAGGTTATAACATATTGTGTAACATTTAATACCTCTTTATTGTAAAATCAAGGATTGAATATACACATGCATATACACATATGTATACATACATAAACAGTCATCTTTTTGTATCTATGGGGGATTGGTTTGAGGATGCCTGCAAATACCAAACTCTCTAGATTACTTATAATACCTGATACATATAAATGCTATGTAAATTATTGTTATATTGTTTAGGGAACAATGACAAAAGAAACTTGTACTTGCTCAGTACAGACAAAATTTTTTTCTGAATATTTTCAACTGCAGTTGATTAATTCTGGATGCAGAAACCACTGACACAAAAAGCCAACTATATACTCACACAATGAAAAACATTTAATATATACCAAGATGATATTTCTAGGTCTGGAATTATGAATTTTTCCCCTTTTTATCTGCATTTCCTAAATGTTGACCTACAAATATACCCTAATTATGGAAAAATTTAATTTTTAAAAAAGATAACATTCCATGGCAAGAATGAACCATTATTTATTTATTTATTTATTTATCCATTCAAGTTTTTTGAGAAAGGGCCTCGCTTTGTAGTGTAGGCTGGCCTTGAATTCATTATGTAGCCCAGATTGGCCTCAAACTCACAGCAATCCTCCTGCCTCAGCCTCCTGAGCACTGGGACTACAGGCATTCACCACCACACCCCACTGAACTATAATTTATTTGACCATTATGTTGTGATAATTTAGATTATCTTCAATGTTTTCTTTTGACAGTTCAAAAACTGCTACCTCAGACACCCCATGCACAGATCATTAATTTCTGGTACTTTTATTTCTGCAGAATAAATTCCAAAAAGTGAGATCACTGTATCTAAAATATGTATGTGGTTTAATATTTATAAATACTGTAGGATGGAGGTAATTTACCTTGCCAGCAACAGCCAGCTATTTGGCTTTGGGCATAGTCCCAATCTTTTAAATTTTGCCAATCTTTGAATAGGAAATAGTATCTCATTATTTTAGTTTGCATTTCCCTATCAGTAATGCTTAATATCTTTTCAAATGGTTATTGTATATTTGCATCCATCTCCTCTTCTATAAATGCCTGTTTTTATCTTTTAAGCATCATTTCCCCCCAGTGGGTCCTTTGTATTTGTCTTTTTTGTCATCTTTTTCTTTAATTTTCAAAAATAGAAGAAAGAGTAAAAAATAATATAATGAGTCTATATATACTTATCACTCCGATGTAGAAATTCTTGAGACTGCCATGCCAGATGCAATGGTCTGAATATTTGTGTCCCTCCAAAATTTGCTATGTTGAAGTCCTAACCCCCTAACATGATGGTATTAGACAGTGGAGTCTTTGGAAGGTAAGTAGCTCATGAGGAAAAGGGAACACAGAAACCTCTATCACCCTCTTCCCTCCACAGGAGGACACAAGAAGTCTGTAGTCTGTGAGTCAATCTACAGAAGAGAGCTCTAACCAGAATTCAGGCATGCTGGCATCCTCATCTCAAATTTCTAGCCTCTAGAACTGTGAGAAATAAATTTCTGTCTAAGTCACCTAGTGTATGAGACTTTGTTACAGTAGCCTGAACTAAGACACCTACTTTATATATCCTTTTCTTCTTTTTTATTTTTGAAAGCATTTTAAAGCAAATCTCCAACATCATATCATTTTATCCTATATACTTCAGTGTCTTCCGAAAACAGACATTTTCTAACCAATGTAACCAGTACACCATCTCCACATCAGGCAAAATTTATAATTCTTTGGTATCCTGTAATACCTAGCCCATACTCCTATTTTCCCAGTTGTCTCAAAATATCTTTTTGTAGTTGGTTTGTTTAAATCCAGATTCAAACAAGATGCACACATTATATTGGTTATATGCCTTAAATCTATTTAATTGAAAACAATCTTCCTTTTTTTCATGCTATTGCGTTGTTGAGGAAATCAAACCAATTGTACTGTTGAGTGCCCTACATTCCCATTTTTTTCTGTTTGCTTCTGTGTATTGTCAATTACCTTGCTTTTCTTTTCTTTTTTTTTTTTTTTTTTTTGGTACCCGGGGATCAAACTCAGGTCCTTGGGCTTGCAAGGTAGGTGGCGGAACCACTGAGCTAAATCCCCGGCCACCTTGCTCTTCTTATTAGAGAAATGAGTATAACTTAACCATAAATCATAAGTTGGTTCCACAGGCTTAAATAGATTCCAGATTTTTAAGCAGTAATGCTCAGATGGTGCTCTGTATTTCCCACTGCATCACATCATGAGGTATATAGTGTATAGTGCTTGGAGATGTTCAGGTTCATCACTAGGTTCAGGTAGGGGCAACTTGAAGCTTCCACTGTGAATCCTCCCATCAGTCTTTTACTTTATGGTTTCATCAGTTTGATGTTCATTGTTTAAAAATTATTAGCCCTGAAAAACTAATAATCTAATTCAGTGATGGCGAACTTTTTAGAGCTTTCAATGATACAAATATGGCCCGTATGCCATAGGTTTGCCACCACTGGTCTAATCCTATACTTTCTCCTATTTTATTAGCTGGATCCTTCTGTATAGAACTTACCCTCATCAACCATGGCTACTTGGTTTCTCTGTAGTATAATTCCTTATAGGAGATAAGGATAAATGTTTAAATATTTACATTTGACACTTTTTTAGGGTAAATAGTTGGGGCCTGTGGTGGATACTTTGATATGCCTTCCCATGTTCCATTTCAAGAAAGGATGTGTTCATTAAGCTCCTGAGAACCTGTGGACAAGCTACCTTCTGCTATTAGCTCCTTCAGGGATTCTCTCAAGTTCTGTGTGCCTCATTCAAAATCACAAAATTTTCAGAGGTAGCCCACAATGACTGACCAAAAGAGAATGTAAAGGCTTGACCATCTCAGCTCAACGTGGGACAATTCTAAAAGTTTACCCTAATTCTAGATCCTCCTGTGAAGTTTGCTGAGACTGTTGTTGGACCTACATTGTAGCTCAACTTCCCTCTTTGTCCACACCTGCTTCTTTCCACAGATGTCAATCCCCTGAACATTATCTTAATAAGCATCCTACACACTAAACTCTGTCTTGGAGTTTGTTTCATGGGAAATTAAAACTGTGCCACTTGAAATTGGAAGTTATCTAAGAAAGGTGGCACTAAGATAATTATTTGGGAGTTACATCAATCACTGCCCAGTTGGTCATGAGGAATAAGACCAATGGAGTTTGCTGGTTATTGAGATATAAAGAAGATTAAACTCCTAGGGAAGACAGACTGGCTATGTAAAATCAAGATGCTGCCTGGGAAAGAACAGAACCCTAACACATGGTTTGGGGGTGCCAAAATCTTGAATCCCAGGATTTTCCAGAGCCTGGAAAATTGGTTCTGTGTCACTGCTGATAGTCTTACTTACCCTATTCCCTTGCTTGCAGACATGCAAAACTTCTCCCTCGCAAAACAACACATGCACTACTCTTCCTTCCTGGCACTAGGCCTATATAACAAGTGCTAAGGGACAGCATGGACATGCTAGGCCTAATAAGGGATGAGAGTGATTATTCTCCAAGAAGTTGCAAGATTTACCTTGGATTGTAAAGAACTGGAGAAGTTCATACAGAATTGGACTCTGAGAGTGCTTGATTTTTTTTTTGTACCGGGGAGGGAACTCAAGACCTTGTGTTTGCCAGGTAGGTGCAGTGCCACTGAACTACATCCCCAGTCCTGAGAGTGCTTGATGAAGGGAGCTAGACTGTAAGGTTGAGTAATTGAGAGTTTATCAATGTGGGAGCCATCTCCTGGAATATAAAACTTAACACCTTGACAAGGACCATAGGAGATGGTGCAAAATCAATAACAAATGACTCCTAAAAGTATAAAAAAAAGTGATAATCCATACTAAGTGAGGTTGAAAGGACAGCATTGCTGTAGCAATTGTGGAAGGAGGAATAAAAAGATTCAGAAGGGGGCATACTGGACCAGATATTCCAAACATGCCTGGAGAAATGAAACAGAAAGTCAAAGGATATACCATTTGCCAAGGAACATGCTGGTGAGAGGGGCACAAACACCACAAAAAATTCAGCAGCAGTTCTTTCTGTAGGTTATGCTTGATGGTGAGAGATGCCTTTACATCCAGGTTTACCATAGCAGTGGAGAGTGTAAGGCTCTAAAATGATAATGAGTTATCTGGTAAGTGTGATTATCACAAGTGGCAAGGCAGGAGGAGCAGCCCGAGGAGGCTGAGTGTCATTAGGCAAATGGAAAATAAACATGGCCTCCCTAGGGAGAAATTATATAGGTGGGGGCAATAAATGTTTATTCTGGGGATATTTTAACTGGACCCCTATGTCTGAATGGACTATTTAGTCTTTGCAGAGTGACCCACTTCTTCATCACTGAGCACAGCACAGCATTTTGGGTTTCTTTTTTCTCAATTTTTATTAATGGATTTTTGTGATACATAGTGAATACATATATCATAGGGGAATTGGTAGGTAAACTTATCACATCTTGATGCTTTTTACTTCCCCTTCCACTTCCCTCCCTCCCTCCCAATGGCCCTATCCCTAGGTCCCCTTCCCATCCTTTCAAAAAACCAATTCTTTAATTCATTGATCCTTTGTATTGTTTTGTAGTCTCAATTTCATTACTTCGTACTCTGATCTTTATAATTTCCTTCCTTCTATTAGTTTCATATTTGGATTGTTCTTGTCTTTGTAGGACTTCAAGATGCATCACTAGGTTATTTATTTTGGATCATTCTATTCTTCTGACATAGTTCTTTTTTTTGTACTGGGGATTGAACTTGGGACCTTGTGCTTATGAGGCAGGCGGCAGAACCACTGAGCTAAATACCCAGGCCAGGATCGTTCTATTCTTTTTTGTGTGTGTATTTACAGCTATAAACTTCTATCTTAGAACTGTTTTCATGATGTCCCATAGGTTTCCGTATGTTGTGCTTCCATTGTCATTTGATTCTAGGAACTATTTTTGTTTGTTTTGGTACCAGGGATCGAACTCGGGTCCTTCTGCTTGTGCAGCAGGCGGCAAAGCCACTGAGCTAAATCCCCAGCCCCTGATTCTAGGAACTTTCAAAAAAATTTCTTCTCCGATTTCTTCTGTGACCCATTGGTTTATTCAATAAGTATTACTTAATTTCCATGTGTTTCATACTTTCTTTAGCTTCTTTGGTTGTTGATTTCTAACTTCATTCTGCTATGAGCTGATGCAGGGGATTCAATTATTTTGTACTTATTTAAGCTTCATGCTTAAATGCTTTATTGCCTAACATATGGTCTATTTTGGAAAAAGTTTAATGTGCCGCTGAGAAAATATATATATTCTATTGTCATTGGATGAAACACTGTAGATATCTGTTAAGTCCATTTTTTCGATGGTGAGCTTTAACTCTGATATTTCTTTGTTTGTTTATTTATTTATTTATTTATTTATTTATTTATTTTCGGTAACAGGGATCGAACTCGGGACCTTGCGCTTGCGAGGCAGGTGCCGGAACCACTGAGCTAAATCCCCGGCCCCCATTTATTTATTTATTTATTGGTCTGATTGACCTGTTTAATTTTGAGAGTGGGGTATTGAAGTCCCCCTCTATTTATTGGCATGTTTCTGTCCTTTTAAGTCTAATAGTTGTTGGCTTACAAAATTGGGTGCGCCAACTCTCATTGCATAGATATTTACCATTGTTATCTCTTTGTTTTGAATTGCTCCCTTTATCAGTATGTAGTGGCCATCTTTGTCTCTTTTGGCAAATTTTGGATCGAAGTCTACTTTATCTGAAAATATGATAGCTACTCCTGCTTGTTTTCAGGCTCCAGTTGAATGGAATGTTGTTTTTCATGCTTTCACTTTCAGTCTGTGTACTTTTGGAGGAGGCATTTCTTCTGTGGGCAGTATATAGTCACATTTTGGTTTTTTAATCAATCTGCTAGTCTGTATCATTTGATTGGGGAGTTGAAACCATTGACATTGAGTTATTATTGTAAAATATTTATTGAACCCTTTCATTGCCTTATTTTTCCAGTGTTGATTCCTTTATTTTTTCCCTTTAACTACTCTCCCAGTTAAATGTATACTTTCCTTTGAGCTCTTTGGTACTGGTGGCCTCCTTGTCTCTGTCTGGGATTGCTTTAAGTATTTCCTGCAGTGCTGGTTTAGTGGTCACATATTTCTTTAGGATTTCTTTGTCGTGGAAAGATTTTACTTCCTGTCAATTTTGAAGCCTAATTTTGCAGAATATAAAAGTGTGGGTTGACATTTTTTTTTTTGAGACAGGATCTCACTATGTAATTCAGGCTGACCTCGAACTCACTATGTAGCCCAGGCTTGGCTTGAACTCATGGAGATCCTCCTTGCCTCAGCCTCTTGACCAGTCGATTACAAGCATGCACCCCCATGCTTGGCCCCAGTTGTTTTCTTTTTGGTCTTGAAAAACTTTACTCCAGGCTCTTCTACCCTTTAAGCTTTGTACTAAGAAAGTGACAATTTTTCGGATGGGCTTGCCTTTATAGTTTACTTGCTGTTTTTCTTGTAACAGCTTTTAGTATTCTCTCCTTTCGTTGAATTTCTGAAATTTTGATTATGATGTATTGTGGGGAAGTTTTTTTCTAGTTTCTATCTATCATATAGATTCTTTGTGTGTTTTTTTTTAGTACCAGTACCTCATGCTTGCCAGGCGGGTGCTGTACTGCTAAGCTACATCCCTGGCCCAATGATTGTTTTACTTGAATATCAAATTGTCTCCCTAGATTTGGAAATTATTCTGCTATTATTTTAGTGAATAAATTTTTTATATGTTTTGAGGTGTCTTCTAATTTTTCTTTTATTCCTATAATTCTGAGGTTGGGTTTTGTTTTGTTTTGTTTGTTATCTAGTAGCTACCAGATTCAGTTTGCACCGTGTCTTGTTGCCTTTAGGATATCTTTGAGTTTATGATCTACAATATCCACCTTGTCTTCTATTTCTTACACCCTGTCTTCACATTGGTTAAGTCAGCTACCCATCAATTCCATTAAAGTTTTCACATTATTTATCTCTGCTTGCTTTCTTTTCATACTTTCGAATCCTTTTCTGAAGTAGCTATTCATGTCCTGTATTGTCTTGCTTAACTCAGTTTATTGTTTGTTTATTCTCTAAGATTATCAGACACTTTGTTAGTAAAATCCTTTATTTAATTAAATCCTCTTTGAGCTTGTTAAATGTCTTATGCATTTGCTTATATGTTTATTCTTTCATCTCTTCAAACATGTTGACCATTTGGATTTTTTGGTTATTTGGCTATAGCTTCCTCAACTTCAATATCTGTGATACCAACTTTTGGGAAGTTAAGGATTTGAGTGAGTATCTTTTTTGTTGTTGTTGTTGTTGTTGTTGTTGTTTGGTACCGAGATCGAACTCAGGACCTTGTGCTTGAGGCAGGTGGTGGCACCTTCAGGCACCTTGAGGCAGGTGGTGGCACCACTGAGCTAATTTCCTGGCTCTTGGGTATCTTGATACCTTACTTTCTTATGTTTCTATTGCTTTTGTGCTGTGGGTTGAAGATCAGTGAGGGTAGATAAACAGTACTATTGTAGAGCACTTTAGTTAGGTTCTGTCTCCCTGTGATGTGTCCTTGGGTTTGGTTATATTTTGATGTTTATGCTCAACTCCATCCTACTCAGTGTAATATTTTAGGGGCTTTTTAGTGTCCAGTCAGCCTTTTTCATCACTTGATCTTATGATCCAGGATTTGGAACCTTCAAAAAGGACCCACTGACTATATTTTTCTAAAATGTGCTTATGTGACCAACTTGTCTTCTTGCTGCTGGGCATTGTATTAATGTGTTTACTACTTGTAAGATATGGTGTTTAAACAAAAGCTTGGTACCGTCCAAAACTTTTGATCTCCTGACTGACACCTGAGGTCAGAAGTCCCCTCTCAATCCCTCCGAAATCCATGCAACAAAGGTGATCCCCAGGGAACAGTGAATCTGCCAAAAGTTCAGGGCTTGGCTTCCTCTGGCCTTGTGGCTACTACACAACAACATACAAAAGCAGCAAATGAATCCATACAAATCCCATCACAGTGGCTCCACAGGGCCGTAAAAAGGCCGTAAGGTGAGGTTCCACATAGTTCACCACCAAACAGGGCTTCTGCAGCAGTTGGCGCGTTTGTAAAGGAGGATCCTAGCAAACAAATCCTGTCAGCTGGCACAGCATGAATTCCAGTTGTAAAACCCTGGTTTTCCTGAAGGTAGCGCTTCATCAGGCTATTTCAGAGTCCTCAGAGAGTCCTCCTAGCTCTGTGTTGGGCAGAACTTTGGACCTCAAGGGCAGCCTTCCCTGGTCAAGGACCTTGGGTCTGAAGCCCTGACCCATCTGTAGTATCTTTGTTATTTCAAGCTGTCCCTGTGTTGGCCCAGGCTGAGTTCCCTGCCCTGATGGAGCCATAAAAGCACTTGGCATGTAATCCTGGTCTGTTAACTTCTGACAAATAGTTGTAATTGTTTGACACATGCATGTAACTGTTACCATGCCAGGCCCTGTGTGTGTGTGTGTGTGTGTGTGTGTGTGTGTTTCTCTCCCACCATGCTCTCACCTACTCTCTAAGGCTACTTGCCCCAAGTTTCTCAATGGATATGACAGAGCCCTCTTAAGGTGACAGGGTGGGAGGTCAGCCAGGTATGGGAGAGGAGTTGAGAGTCAGAAGTCATGGATTCTTGTTGAATTGGCCTTTGACCTTGTGGATATATTACAGGCCATGTTCCCAGGGAAGTAGACCATGCCAGAGCTTCATGAGCAGGAGGATTGGAGAGCACTCTCAGGATCATACCTTCAGGGAGCTGAGGAATTGGACTGGGCAGAGGAGGAAAGGAAATCATGCTGCAGCCACACTGAAGGGCTCAGCCATCCCAAGGTAGCTCAAAGAGGGCCTGAATTGCATCAAAGGCCCAGACATTCCTGCTCCTGCATGTAGCAATCATCTGATGTCGGCCACCTCCCAGGAAGGGTGCAAGGCCCTAAGCATGGTGGCTCTTTTCAGCGAGGGCCATGCCTTGAGAGGGACCCAGCTGTGCAGTGTCACTCAGCACCCCCCACAGCCCAGGGAATGAATGTTTCCACCCTAAAAAGGAGGAGCAGGGCTGGGGAGCATCCACAGCATGCAGATCCCCTCTCTGGATCCATTTTCTAACCCATAAGATGAGTGGTCAAAGTGAGCTCTTGGGTCTCTTCCAGGCCAGGGCTCCAGGATTCCACCAGCCACCCACCCCCCAACCTGCCCCGTCGTCTCACTGCCCCCCCCTTCCTCTTGAGCTATGTGTGTTTAACATCCTGTCATTCATAGCTGCTTGCATGGACTCCTCATTGACTATGACACAGTACGAATTCCTTAGGTGAATTCCAAGGCCCTCTGTGATCTAGCCCCAACCTATCCTTTCAGCCCCCTTCCTCATTACTTACTCTCCATGGTGAACATTTTGTTTCTAATATAATTTCCCTGAAAATTCTCCTTTGTTTCCTCTGCTCTTTCAATAAGGATGCATCTTGTATGCATTCATGAGCAGGGTGGAGCCAAACTTGGGTTGGAATCCAGGTCTTGCTCTCATAAGCTGTGCGATGATTGGCAGTTCACTTAAGCTCTGTGAGGCTGTTTCTTTATGTGCAAAAAATGTAGTTACTGGTGTATTTTTCATGTGGTTGTTGTAAAAAGCAAATGTGAAAACAAGCACCTAATAGAGCACTAAATGTTAGTAGTCTTCCTTTGTCCCTTTGTGGAAATAGCTGAATCTAAGTAATATCATCCAAAGATTAGTTTCAAAAACACCTTAGAATGAATAAATGCTATGTATGATTTGGTACATTTTCCTGCTAGTCTAACTCAAGAAAAATGAAGTCACTCAGAACTTTGTCCAGTGCCAAATAAATCCCAATCCATATTCAAGCTGTTCTCTGGTCTGTGTGTCTCTCACTGGCCAAGGCCCCTCTGCCCCAGTCATAAGAACACAGAAGCCTTTCTATTTCCTTTGGCAGGAAGTATCAGTCAGCATCACCTAGGGGCTGTTGGAAATGCACATTCTCAGCCACCCCAGGCCCAGCCTGCACATCAGAAACTCCTCTGGAGATGGGGCCAGCAGTCTGTGTGTTATCTCAGGTGATTCTAAACACCACTGCATTAGAGCTCTGGGCTCATTTTGGGCCATGTGTCCCAGGGGTTAACAATGCCTGTTTCCTCCACAGCCTCTCCTCACTCAGAAGAGGGCCTATGACAGCAGGAGTTAGACAAGTCCAGAAGAGATTGAACTTTGGCCAGGAGGCCTCAGGTATAACCTGTTGGAGCTACATGAAGAGGGTCATGAGCTCTGCCCACAGCCAGCATCCCAGAACTGGAACCTCCCCCAAGTCACAGTCCCTGCTTTTGCACAAGTCCTCCCAGGTCCAGAGGACCCTGACCTACTCAGCACAGCCTGAGAAGCAATGGTTCTCAAAGTGTGGGCCACAGATTAGGAACACCAATAGCCCCTGGGAATATGTTAGGAATGCAGATTCTCAGACCACATCCCAGACCTACTACAGGTGATTCTGATATAGGCTCAAGTTTGGGAACCACCACTGGCCACATTGTGCTGACTAGATTAACAATACACGAAGCATATGACTTGCTTTTTTAACCTCCATTCTCTGGCTACTTCTTCCTTACTACACAGAAGAAATAAAGGAGGAGAAAAACACTGATGGAAAGGATATTCAAAGCCACCAACCATCCTATTTAGAAGGAACTCCCTTGCCACTTTCATCTGGATTTATCTGTCCTGACCAGTGGTTTTGAATGGGGCCTGTGGCTAGTCTAACTCGATTGGTACTTAATGCTTATTTCTCCAACACCTTGTTGCTCCTGGAAAAAGCTTTGGCATGCAAAACAGAACATTTGGAATATGATGTAAATAAGCCTTTTGAACAGAGATTTAAAGAAGTTTCATTACAGCCACTGGCATGGTGTATTTTACAGCTCTGATTTCAGTTCTAGTTTTGAAAACTCAAGGAAGGCAAACAGACCTCAGAAAATAAAGAAAGAAAATAAGGTGGGAGAGATATACTCCCCAACTGCCAGATCAATTAGAGGTCCAAATACATCTAGGGAGCTAAATTAGCCAAGCTGTTTTATAGCAAGGGGAGCAGGACACCACCACACTTGGGCATCATTAAACTGTGTAACTCTCTTGTAGGGGAGGGGGTTGGGCTGGTGCACAGCAGGAGTGGCTGAGGGCCTGGTTTGGAGACAAGGGACCCATGTGGAAGAAGCTCAGGAGGGCACATCAGGACTTGGGGCATGGACTGAAAAATTATTTCCCTTCCCATACCAGTCATGACTGCATGGATGTTACCCAGAACCCTGCTCTGAAACAGAAGCAAGGGTATTGTTGGGTGTGTGTGTGTGTGTGTGTGTGTGTGTGTGTGTGTGTGTGTGTGTTTCGGGGGGGGTCTTCCTTCACCCTGTTCCCACCTATTAGAGGGAGATGGCAGGAACTAAGTGTTCAATGAGCTTCATTTGCATCACCTCCCAGTGCATCAGCACCCCAATCTGACCTGGTTGGGGTTCCTTCCCTTTTCTTAGTTGGTAGTAAACTATAGCAAGAACTAAGCCGAGCCCTGGGCTCCAAGCTGAGCATAAGGCCTTCTCCTACATGGCTTGTGTTTATTTTTAAATGAATTTTTTCCCTTTTTCTCTCTTCCTAGGACTTTTTTAGGGGCCCAAATGGGCCTGCCCTAGTATTTGGGCCTTGGCTCTCTGGGCAGCCTGACCTCTGGTTCCTACCTGACAAGGATCTCAGAACACCTCAGGGGAAGCAGAAGGAAGCTCCAGCTACCTCAAAGGACAGGAAGGGGATGCCTAATTTGGGAAGGTTTGCTGTGGACCAGGCAGGAGTGTGTTGTTAGCTCACCATAAACTGACCTCCCTGGGTGCCCTTCGTCCTGGTGCCAGTTGGCCACCTTGCCTATCTTCAGTGCTGAGTTAAGTAGATGTGTTTCCTGTGTATGTGGTGGTCAGAGGGAAGAAGTCACTTGTCTAACCTAGACAAGAAGGACCAGATGAGACGCTTGTTAGGTCACCAAGATCGGGCTTGTCCAGGGTGTTTGTGTATGTTTGTGATGAGAGTGAGGGCACTTACATCACACAATTTCAAAGTGTTTCCAAAATGTTTTGTTCTGTTTTGTTGCAGTACTGGAGATTGCACCCAGGGCCTCATGCATCCTAGGCAAATACTCTTCCTCTGAGCTATATTCCCAGCCCATTTTATTTTATTTTGAGATGTCTTGCTACATTACTGAAGGTGGTCTGGGACTTGTGATCCCCCTGCCTTAGCCATCTGAGTAGCTGAGATTACAGGCTTGCACCACCAGCACCACAGTCAAATCAAAGTGCTTCAAAATAGTTCAAAAATTTTCTAAATAGTTTAAAGTAATAAAATGCCCACCCTTGGAGTCTGTGTTTGAATTAAGGTACTTAAAACTTTTCTTAAAGGGCTAACAATCATTTCTCAAACTTCTTTGTAAAAATTAGTAATTGAGTTTGGTGGATAACTCCTCCTTCAATCCTTCCACTCCACATGGAATAGAATCTTAAAAACAGGTCATCTGCACAAACACATTTTGGAATAAAATAAAGTTGTATCAGTCAGTATTTACTAGAGAAACATATAACCACAAGACATACAAATATATATGAATATACAAGATTGGCCTACAATGGCCACCCACAAAGTCGGAAGAGTGAAGAGGGTCTATCTGCACACTGGAAATGAAAGGATTTAGTCAAAGGTCTGGAGCTCACTGCAGTGTCCCATGGAAGTCTGTATCAGGAGACTGATGGGTCTATGATAGAATGCTAAAGGATCTGCGCTGGAAGCTGAAGAGGCTGTGCTGGAAGCCAGGAGATGATGTCCAAGGCGAAGACTGGAGCTCCTCTGAAGAAACAGAAGCAGATCCGGCCTTCCTCATTTCACCTTTATACCATTTGATGAGCTGCCTTAGGGTGGGTCTTCCACACCCCAGGGTGTGGAGTTGCTGAGCTGATTTAGTTAAGCTTCTCTTAACTAAACTTCTCAAATTGACACAATCAATTATCACAAAAGGCTAGGTGTGGAGAATGGGCTATGACCTAGAAAAGGTATATCTGAATAGAAGAAACAAATCAGGGTCAGGTACACCAAGGCAGAGGGAGAAGCATGGGCAAGGGAGCTGGTAGAAAAGTTGTTAAAGCAAACTTTTCCTCATGGTATAACCATTTCTCTTATCCACAGTTTCACCTTCTGTGGTATTATTTACCACAACTTTGGGTTGCTCAGTTACACAACTCCAATTAAATGGAGAATTTCAGAAATAAATGGTTCATAAGTTTGAAATCACATGTCATTCTGAGTAGCATGATGACATCTCTTGCTGTCCTTCATCTAGTATATCCATATTGTATACTCTACTGGCCCATTAGCCTTCAGTAGTTGATTTGATTATCAGATCTGTTAGGGTTTTGCAGTGCTTTTATGTAAGGTTCTGTACTTTCTGTAGTTTCAGACATCTACTAGAGATCTTGGAATGTACCCCACACAAACATGGGACTACTACAAAGTAGTAGAAAGAGCATGGGCCAAGTCTCAAATTTTAGCATGGCTGTTGCACTTGAAGGTTCTCTGACTGGAGTAACAACTTTCTGGGTTAGGTTTCCTTGTCTTCCAGACAAGAATGCAATCCTTGTTCTACATGCTTCATAGAGTTATTGTGAGTCTCAATTTAAAAAAAAAACTTTACATAGACAACATGAAGGCCTTATGATTATTTTTTTCACAGTCTTACCCAAGGCATCTTTCATTCAGAGTAAGTTTATGAAAATGAGCAGTTTCTGATTATAAAATATGATAATAAGTTTTTGGTAGGCACAAGCCAACTCTATTAGTACTCCTGGGTCTGAGTTCAAGGTTTCCTCTCCTTTCTCCAGCAAAATACTAGCACTGGTTCCAGGACCTGGAAGCATCTTGAAACCCTTTCAGTGGAAGGCTCAGATGTGACCTTTGTGGGAACCTAAATATCAGGTCACACCCTCATCCTTCCTGCCATATCTCCCTCCTCTCTTTTATATATAGCATATGACCTTACCCACATTCTCGACTTAACTTTTTTAAAGTTTTTTCTGGAAAATTGGGAAGCTAAGATTTTTGGGTCAATCAGCTACACAACTACAGAGGGCACTATTTACATCATAGACTACAGAGTGAATGATACCTAAGGACTTATGCAACACAATCACTCTGCTTACAGAATCTGTCACCTTCCCACCCCAGCTTGTCCTCTTTAACTTGTTAACTACTGCTTATCCTTCTGGACTGAGCTCTTGCATGTTTTATTCCCTTCAGCAGTCTACCCTGGTCTCTAAGGCTGGCTGAGGTGGCTCTTCTGCTTACACAGCAACTCTGCCTCCCTCTGCCATAATGCTGGTCCCTCTGTACTGCCATGGTCTGGCTATTTGTCTTTCTCTTCCATTGAACTATACACTCCAGAAAAGCAAGAACTATGCTTCATCTCTGTCTCTGTTCCAGCCACCTTCCCGTAGCCTGGTCAATAGTATGCTAGGAAGTAGTTGTTAAACTAAATAGCACTCTGGGACATGGGAAATTGTATAGCTGGAGAACTTTGGGAGTACAACTATGACTTCCCTGTCTCACACCCAGGGGACCCTGTGCTTATTTAATTACTTGTGCATGGGGATTTCAAACAGATGTTAAAACAGCTCACTTAACAAAGGACAGTGGGTAGGGTTTTCTTCTATTAAATAAATGGACAGCATCCAAGTGGAATATTAAAAGCCAGATGGCACAGTTTTCATCTTTTGTATATCTGGAAGGGACTCACAAAATTGCAACATTGTCCCATTTAACCTTAATTCTAGTCTCAAAAGATACACTTACCTACTTCTAGGTCAAGATAAATGCACGGAATCACATAGAACCTTGATCATCTATTCTGGAAAACTAGGCCTGCTCACTCCACACCTATTCCTCTCCAACTCCAGTTGAGAGAAAGCAAAGGGAAGACAGAACATGGGGTCTACTACAAGCAAAATTGTGTCCTCCTAAAATTCATATATTGAAGCCCTAACCTGCTAGTTCTTCAGAATGTGACTGTGTATGGAGATAGGGCCTTTAAAGAGATAAGTAAAGGAATCAGCCCACTGCAGAAAGGCAGGTCTGCAGATGTCCTCCTGAGGTCTCGAGTCTCACAGAACATGCCGAATCAGCCTGCACCCTGGCAGCAATCCAATGGACACCTCCCCGCCCCCGCTCCTCTGTACAGCCACCTGGTTCCGCACTACAAAGATGCAGAGGACACTAGACCACCAGACCACAGTACTGGGTCCTGCCGCTCCCGGCACAGAGGTAGGGGCTTCTGAGCCGCTGTCCTAGTGCTCCTGGTCCAGGGAAAGTGGCTTCCCGGCCACCATACCTCCTGCCACTCCCAGCCCAGAGGAAGGGGCTTCTGGGCCACCATCCCTACCACTGCTTCCGGCCCCTGTCCCACCTCTCCCAGCTCAGAGGAGGTAATCCGAGCAGGCACTAACAGCCCCCCCCGCAGTCGAAATGGGAAAACACGTAAATAAGTCTCAAAACCAGACTTCCAGATCACCTACAGCAACCCCAAAGGGAAATGAGATGGAACACTCTGATACTCAACCACCTGGACCCACTGAACTGGCAACAAAAGGGGATCTGGAAAGAATGAAATCACAAAT
>NW_004624803.1:9731288-9742851 GCF_000247695.1 Heterocephalus glaber | reverse complement strand
GAACCAAGATGCATTACGTAAAGGTACAATTCCCAATGAGAAATGTAATTGTGTTGTATACCTACAATGTACCAATAAAAGAATTTAATAAAGTGCAAAAAAAAAAAAACCAAAAAGAATATTTTCACCCCAAAACTGTAAACAAACCTTGATCTCTCAAGGTGCATATGCTGTAGTGTTTCAAGGGAAGTGTTCTGATGTTACAGGAAATAATACTGGAGATGAAATATGAACTATTATATCTCTCAACTGGTTAACTGTATGATACACTCAATTGTTATTCTCTAGAAATCTAAGAATGAGTTCTAAGAACGACAGAGGTTAAGAGCAGGAAGATATTTATTGATAGGAAAGCTCCTGTGCTACAGGAGGGGGACCCAAGTGGGTAGTCTGGGGAACCTCAGTTTACAGAGGAGTTTTATAGGGTGAAATCCATGTTAGTATGACATGGGCCACGCCACAAACATCCAATAAGGTTACAAGTATAGTCACTTAGGTAATGGTGGTTCAATTGGGAAACAAGTCATGTATCAAGCGTGGATGGAAAGAACAAAGATTCTCCTAGAAAGTGGTGGGTCCAGAGGTCTCTGGTCACCCACTAGGATGGTTGATGCCTATCTAGACTTCATTAGGCCCAGTGTTTGTTCTTTGAGGAAGTATGTAGGTCTGGTCATCTTGTCTTTATCTTGAGGCCTGGTTTTCAGCTGATGTGTCTCCGATGCAGCTGTGGTGTGTTTTACCTTTGTCCTGACTCTCTCACGGACCTAGCCCTATCTGACTGCCTATAATATTTCTACCTAGCTTGTCTATTTATAATACTGATGTCTGCAACTTACTTTGAAATGCATACACAGTAGATGGGTTGATGAATAGATATAAAAATGGATAAATATGTAATAAAGTAAATATAATAAAATGTAAGTTTTAGAATCCATTTGATGTATATACAGATGTTCATGGTATAGTTCTTTCAACTTTTTGTAAGTTTAAAAATTTTACATAATGGAATATTGTATAAATAATATTGTATTTGATTGGGAGATGTAGAAATTAGTGTCATTCTTAATGATCTAAGTATGCATGGGTTGGAGATCTTGTCCTATCTATGTTAAATTTACTAGTCTGAGGGCTGGGGATTTAGCTCAGTGGTTCCACAGCCTGCCTTGCAAGCGCAGGGACCCGAGTTTGATCCCCGGTACCCAAAAAAAGAAAAAAATTTACTAGTCTGACTTCTGGTGAAAGAGATCTTGGAAAATGACAGAGCACTATAAACTCTACAAAATGGTTTCCTAATTTCTACTACTGTATTAGATGTGATATATTTGATAAAGCTTATTAACACAACCTCAGGTACATGGTATTAATTAATTCAGTGAATGTGTTCTTGTCCATGCTATTCAGAAAAAGTTCAGGTTCATATAAAAGAGATTAAAATACACATTTTTGGAATATTTATTTATTTATTTGTGGTGCTGAAGATCAAACATAGGACCTTGCCCATGGTAGGCAAGTGGTCTACGAACTACAACCTCAGACAAAGAATATACATTTGTAAATTTTCTATATGGCTGTATTAATTGCCTTTCCCTTTGCCATATTTCAGTCTGGAGAGATCTGAATATCCCACAGAATATCATATTGTTCAACATTATCAAAGAAATCATGCTAATTTGACCAGGTGAGCAACATATGGCTTGCACATTGGTGGCTTTGCTAATACACAGTCACTGACAATGTGGAAGATAAATCTGGTGAAGATTAAGGGGCCTGCTATCTGTGGTACAATCAACATATATGGCAAATATTTAAATTTAAAAATGTATTATAGTAAAATACACATTGCTATTAATTCTACTCAAAATACTGCCTTTTTCCTTGAACATACTTATCCCGTCTTTGTTGCCACTTTTTGAAGCAGTTCTGGAAGTCTTCTTTCATGAGTGTTTTTATTCTTCTTTTTTTTGGTACTGGGGATCAGACTCAGGACCTTGTGCTTGCGAGGCAGGTGGCAGAACCACTGAGATAAATCCCCGGCCCTTTTGTGAGTGTTTTTAATGGGTGCTGATGCCAAGTGCTGTCCAATGGAAAGGGATGCTCGTAAAAAACATTAAGGTGTGTCCTTATCCACCTTATTCACTGAATCTGGCACCATGCAACTTCTGGCTCTCCTCCAATGTCAAAATGACCATGATAAGTAAACATTTTGAATTGATTCAAGACATTGAGGTAGCCACAACAGCACAACTAATACACTCACCAAAGGGGACTTCTTGAATTGCTTCGGATGTGGTAAGAATGATGGAATGTTCAAAGCAAGGGGGAATATTTTAGGGAGGGGATTAATGGCAATGGATCATTTACTATCATAAAATTTAAAAAATTTTAACACTCATCATATTTTCAATCACACCTCACACCAGTATATTTTTTAGATGTCCATTGATTAGAACAATCCCATCCTAGGTAAAAGACAAATTATTTCACTTTACACCTTTCACCAGAAAGAAAGCACTACATTGGTAGCCTTCCTCAGTTTCTGTGGGCAATATATTCTTCATGTGTGAAGACTGCCCCAATCCATATACTAGACAATCTATTAGCAACTTTGAGTGGGGCTCAAAGTACAAAGTCCTCTACAACAGATCTATACTATAGGGGCCTGATGCTTGGACCATATTACCAGCATACTTTATGATATTAAGGGTAGTAGTGGTGGGAAAAGATGCTATATGGAATTTATAGCAAACCTTGTGGGATAATCACAATGCAGATTCCTGGAGTTTTGGAGCAAGGACATGCCATCTTCAGAGAAGAATTATATGCCTTTGAAAAACAACTTGTGACCCAGTCACAGTGGTACACATCTATAATCCCAGCTACTGGGGAGGCTGAGGCAGGAAGATCACAGTTTTGAGGCCAGCATGGGTTAGAGAGATCCTATCTCAAAAAATAAAGAGATGTAGAGTGCCCCTGGATTCTAGCCCCAGTACCATAAAAAATGAAAAAGAAAAGAAAAACAACTTGTAGTATATTTCGAGTCATGGTATAAATTGGAGCAACCTGATGATGAAAGACCAAGAGAGCTTGTAAACTGCAACTTCTCATCTTGAGCTGGCTTCTGTCAGACTCACAGAAATTCTAAGGTCAAACAGGCAATAAGCTTGGAATAATAATAATAATAAATGATGTGATAAGTCCTGCAAAAGCAGGACCAAAACACAAGTAGATGTAGATGTGTGGACAGGTGGCCCAGATCTCCATGCCACCCACCACTCTTTCAACAGCATCTCTTCCTAAGCTCACACTTATATGGTGTAATGGCATATCCTTCATGACCTGATGACAAAGGAAGAAAAGATCTGAGCTTGGTTCATGGATGGATTGCCATGGTGTGCAGGAGTAAGCTGAAAATAAATGACAAATCACTCCTCATGATGGTTTTAAGAGATAGTGATGAGAGATAACTCGGAAGTGCTATTCCAGCTGAGACTATCTTTAGGCCTACGTTACAAACTGAGTTCTCTCTCTGTCCGTTCTGCTGTCTTTTTCTCACTTTTATAGGTGTTGATCCAAAGATTAAGTCTTAATTAACATTCTGGTTACTAATGCCATCTCCAAGTGCTTCCTACTACAACAGTGCTCATTTTTGTTTTCTCAATTTTTAAGATTTTGTGCATTATGAATACTGCTACATGTCTTACAGATATCTTCTCCTTTTATCTTTTGTTTACAGTATCTTTTGCAAAACAAATAATTAATTTCACTTTTGGGAATTGAATCTTTTTATTTTTCCCTGTAAATGACTTAAAGATAATGACTTTGATGTTTAGGCATTAACCTGAAAGGAAACATGACATATTGTTAAGTGTCAAAGCAAGCTGAAGAATAGTGTATAGACAGCATTTATCAAACTCTTCTGATTATAGGACTCACTTAACTTCGAAAACTCAAATTCAAGAAGCCTAGGATAGTGCTCAGGAATCTCTATTTTAACAAACACTCAAAGAAATTCTATGACCAGTAAATTTGAGTATAAAATATCACTCTATTTTTGTAAAGAAAATAAGGGAAGGAGAAACTCTTTATCTGTGTCTACATGTTTTTACATACTATATGATCATACAGAAATGCATAAGGATATACATCAGATTAACATTGGTTATCCTCACTGGATGGAACCAGAAGAAATGAGATGATTATGCTTTTATTTGTAAAATTTTGTTCTTATTACAAAGGGCATGAAATACTTATGACATTTTTTATCCAGTAATTTTAAAAGATATTTTAAAATTGCCTTAGGGTTATGGGAATAAGGTAGAGAACTAAAAGAAACATTCAGGAAAACTGTCTTAACGTTTTGTCGAGTCTTCCTTGTCAGTTTCACTACAGCATCAGGTATTTCTCCTATATTGTGCAGCTAATCTTGGCCAGTGAAGGATGAGGTTTACATCTATGGGACCATGAAATAGTTAACAGAATTTCTATGTTGTTAAAATTTTGGTTCACACCAAAAATAGTTTATACAGATTGTGTAATAGCTGCTGTTGAAAATAAGTCTAATGGAAGGTTTTGATTCACACCAAAAACACTTACACGTGTTTTGAATGGCTAAAACTTCTCGTTTCCTAGGAACTAACTACACAAGTTTCCCCTGAAGATTCTGAAATCATCCTTCTTACTTTTGCCTGGTTCACTGCCTTGGAAACATTCAAAACAGATTGCTGATCTGCTTCTAGGCACTGGGATTATGAAACTTCTTGTCCTTTTTTACTTGAAAAATGTTTTTCTGATTATACAAGTAACTACATGCTCTCTATAGAAAATTTTAAAAAGACAGAAAAATATAAAAAAGAAATAAGAATCACTTTGTAACTCTACCACTCAGAAACAGCCTCTACTAATCTTTTGTCATATTACATTTCAATTTTATTTCCATGTGATTTTTTTTGTTGTTTTTGGTACCAGGGATCGAACTCGGGTCCTTGCACTTGCGCAGCAGGCGGTGAAACCACTGAGCTAAATGCCCGGCCCTCCATGTGATTTTTACATCCTGAGCCTATAATTGAGCTCATCCTGGGCCTATAATTTTGTATACTATTTTTATCGTGCAATGTGATATAATAAACAATCGATAAATTGTACTTTTATAACAATTCATTTTATTTAGATGAACTCTGGCTTCCTTTACTATTCCACTTTTACTTATTTTAAATTATTTCTATTGTAAAAGCAATATGGAATCTTATATCTTTGGAAATAAAACTATCTGAATTTGAAACCATTTCCCACTTATAATATAGGTGATGATGTTGCCTAAATATTGTATTCTTATAAGATACTTGTAACTTTTCACCTTGCAATCATTGTAGTGAATTCCACCAGCTAAGAGACAGTTTTCCTGAGGATGGAGGATACAGAAACAAATGAAATCATAGTTCCAATGACAGAAAAGACAAACATATTATCCTAAAATGCAAATATATTGAACTTCCAAGACAGTTACAACAAGAATATCATTATATTTAGGTACAACTACTATGTAGCTATTTCTGCATTTTGCTTTGTTCTTATCTGAAATGTTGAGTCAAAAACTTTTTCACTTTGTTTGTTCTGGCAGAACTCTTGTAAAACAAGGGCCAAAGATACCTTGTCCAGCTGAGCTGTGTGTTGCTAGCTGAGCTAATGCCATAAGAGATTTCACTACAACTGTAATATTAAAAAAAAAAAAAAACTACGCCAGCAATTTAATTAGGGCTAAAGACTCATAAGGTTTGGAAGGACATACACTTTCTCATTCTACTTTCGGACTCCTTCAGATCTTTCCCAAAGATAAGTCTTTTGTTGTTTTAAAATATTCTAGAAAAAAAGTGTGGCTATATACAGAAATACATGAAACAAGATTAGTAAAATGTTGGTAACTGTTGAAAGCAAGTGCTAGATAGTGATTATGTTGTTATCTCTATCCTTGGGTACTTTTGAAATTTTCAATAATAATAATAATAGGGCCAGGGATTTAGCTTAGTGGTTCCGGTGCCTGCCTCGCAAATGTAAGGTCCCAAGTTCAATCTCCGGTACAAATAATAATAATAATAATAATAATAATAATAATAATAATATGAAATATCTAAAAATTAAAAGTAAAAATATATAAGATCCTCATAGAAAAGATAACATTTAATCTCATTTTGGGCTAGAATTTTCTCAACTGTAACTCACTTACTAAAATGCCTAAGGAACAATATAACCAGTTTAAAAGGACACACTTGATTATGTGGTTTCTTGCTTATAATAAGCTAACTATGACACACAAATTATCTCCTAAATAGTTGAACTTGTACTGCATTGACTTAGAAACAACTTGAATTGGTAACTACAGTATTTCGCACCTTTCAGACAAAAAGATATATGAATGGGACTGACTTCACAGTTTTTCAGAGGCCAACCTGCCTCTCTACCATCTATTGCACATAGCTCCCTTGCCAGGAGCAGTAATTCCACCCACTTTTTCCAAGTCTCTGTCCCAGCCTCTGGCACATGATGTCCCTCTCTAATGGTCTGTCTTCCCCTTCAGAATGCCACCTTAAAGTCAAGGCTGTGTCTTACTCATTTTTTGTTTTATAGTACCTAGTACAGTCTCTGGACATTTGTAGGGAATACAAATGTATGATAAATAAACAAAGAAATAAATATACAAAAGTACTGGGACTGGAGTATGTAAATGAGTGGTCAAGATCTGGCCTATTTTTTTATAATATAAAAATATTTTTTATATTTGCTATAGTCTTAAGAAAGTTCCTTAACCTGTGTGAGTCTTGGCTGCAAAAATGAGAATGACAACACCAAACTTTCCTACTTTGCAGTGCTATTGCAAGACTCAAAATCAGCTTGAAGAAGTGTATATTGAAGTATTTCAGAAACAAGAGGAGGAAGGGCCACCTATGGTGTGTTAAGAAGAGAGGAAGTATAACATGGTGTTTATGGCCCCACTCATTGGCTGCTGTAAGAATAAAAAAAAAATGATATGTGTAAAACACTTGACAAGGTACCTGGAACAAAGTAAACTTTCCAGGAATAATAGTAGACCCAATTATTCTCCTCTGTGTAAAAGAGTCCAAAATGGTAAGACTATATGGGAGTTGGTGCTATGGACCAAATGTCCTTTTAAATGACCATTGTGTGGTTTTTGTATAGAATCTGGAATTCTTCATCATTTCTGAATAACATCAGACCTATATACACTCTCTCTATGGATGGCTGATGAATTCACTGGGCCTGAGAGTAGCCCTGTCCATGTGTGTGTATGCATATATGTACATACATATACGTACATATGTTTGTGCATGTATGTGTGTATATGTACATGTGTTTGTATGAATTTATTGTGCCGGGCCTGAGTATGGCCCCACTTGGATTACACCTAAATTTTGTTTTCATCTGTGTATATTTTTATGCCCACATGTGCATGCCTGAGTGTATGTATATACAGATGCTATGCATATGTGTAAATATGTGTATGGTATGCATTTGTATATATCAATATACGTATTTATGTATATACATCTATCTTAATCAGGGTTGGCCATGTTTACTAATCTGAGTGCAAGGGTGCGTATAGGCTGCTGATTTGGCCAGGTGCTGGAAAGAAGCAGGCTATGGGCTGCAACAACTCTCTGCAAAGCTGTGAGGTAAGTGGTGGGACATTGGTGTTAAGGTCAGATATGGCTAGGTAGGCATCTTCACATGACAGTCAGGCCTAGCTGGCACAATGCTGGGTGTGAGACAGAGGACAAAACCAGACCATTTGGAGGTCAGGACCAGTGTATAGAAGAAGGAGAAGATATAGCCTGTTGAGGGTACAGTGTACAGAAACAGGCCTTGCACTGATGGATATGGAGAGAAGGGGGAGAGCAGCAGATCACCGAGAGCCCCAAGGGGTCAAGTCTGCAGCACTAATTTCCACAGTTTTCTAATAGAGTAGCACCCTAAATTGGAACCCAATGCTAGGGGAACTGGATTTGACCTCTGAAGGTGCAAACCACATTTCACTTCAGTGGGATACTATACAGAAGTGCAAAGTGAAAAGAAAATCAATCTAAGGATAATAATAGTGCCAAGGAATATGTATGACAATAGCCAGTTTGTCCCTTCCCTTAATCTATGGATGACTTCTTTATGTTGTTTACTTCAGAGACTCAAGAACCTTATTTAAAAGCTGAATATGTTGAACCTCCAAGTCAGAGATTTCTGTTGGCTCCACTTTCCATTACATATAGCATTCAAGAGAAATACTGTAGTGGCAAAGAACTCATAGGAACGTTGCCACCTGAACAATCTTACATTTAGATTTTCTCATTGTCTAGCTCTACTTGAAAGCTGAGAAAAGTTGATGGCAAAGCACCCTCTAAAAAGATTTTATTTAAATTATGATAACTTCACCTCCCAGATAAATTTATATTTATTCATATACAAGGTTAGAAAGTTCATGAGGCTTTCTCATAAGAGGAAGGCATCTTATGATAAGTGAAAGCATTCCCTCTGCAGCCCCTCTCCCTGAGGATAACCACTTTTTATTAGTTTTTCAGTAGTTCTTCCCCCCCACACACATTTTACTCAACTGCTTAGCAGCATTGGTTTCAGGGTTGATCACTCTCATCTTAAAACATGTATTTAGTTAGTTTCCAGGTCCCCAAACCCCTGGTTCTCCACTACCATCCTGGGAGACACCTTCTCAGTCTCCTTTGCAGGTTCCTTCATCTCTCCCATTATATCCTTGCCCCAAATAAACTGGATGTTTTTTTTATTCATTAATTTTATTGGTACATTTTATTTATTTATTTATTTATTTTGGTGCCCGGGGATGGAACTCAGATCCTTCCGCTTGCGCAGCAGGCGGTGAAACCACTGAGCCAAATCCCTAGCCCTGGTACATTTTAGTTATACAATATTCTGACATTCATTATTGGGAATTTGTACTTTTGCATGATATATCTTGGTTCTTATTTTTTACCATCCCCCTGCTCTCCCTTCAACCCCTCCACTCCCCGCTATTTACAAAGACTTTGTTTCCATTTTTTCCTTTTCTCATATTTATTCCTGTCCCTTCTTTCCTTTCCCCTACCCTTCCCACTTCCCCTTCCCCTTTGCATCTTTTCTTCCTATTTCATATTCAGGATGATGTTTTACTTCCTCATCACATGGGACTAGCAAGCAGAGATAGAGTCATATCCAGTTTTTTTTTAAATTTAATTTTATGTATACATTTTAGATATACTTCATGATAATATTCATTATAGGGAATTTGTACCTGTACATGATATATAAATTCTTCTTTTTTTCCCATTCACCTCCCCTCCTTTCAACCCTTCTTCCCCTCCTTATTATAAAAGCTTTGTTTCTGTTTTCACTTCTGATCTTTTTTCTTTTTCCTTCCTTCCTTTCCCCTTCCTCCCTCCCTAGTTCCCCTTCCTATTTGAACATTTTCTTCCTATTTTACAATATCTATTATACATTTTGGTCCTTATTTACCATTTTTTTCTCATATTATAAAAACAAGGGAATATTTAAACATATGTGTCCAATTTATTTCACTTAAGAGTATGGTCTCAAGGTATATCCATTTACCTAGAAATGTCGCAAGATTATCCTTCTTTATGGCAAAGTAGTACTGCATAGTGTAAAAAAACCCCACATTTTTCTTTATTCATTTATTGATTAATGGGTATTTGGGCTGTTTCGAAGATTTAGCTATTACAAACTGTACCACTGTAAACATGGGTGTGCATATATTGGTGTGGTCTGATGGTTTAAATTATTTTGGAAGGTACTGAGAATGGGATTAGCTGACTCAAATGGAACCTCTAGTTTTAGTTTTTTGAAGAATCTCCACACTGATTGTCACTGTGGTTGCACCAGTCTACATTCCCACCAACAGTGGAGAAGTGTTCCTTTTTTCCCCCACAGCCTCGTCAGCATTTGTTATTGGTTGACTTCTTGATAACAGCTATTCTTTCTGCTTTTTTTTTTTTTTTTTTGGTACTGGAAATTGAACTCGGGACCTTGTGCTTGCAAGGCAGGCAGCAGAGCCACTGAGCTAAATTCCTGGCCCCAGCCTTTCTTTCTGGAGTGAGATGGAATCTCAGTGTTGTTTTTATTTACATCTTTCTAATGTTTTCAGAACTATGTTGAATAAGAGTGGTGAAAGTGAACATCCTTGTCTTGTTCCTCATTTTAGAGTGAAAGCTTTTAATTTTTGACCATTTAGTATGATGCTGGCTGTTGGTTTGTCATAGATAGCTGTTATCAAATTGAGATAAAGACCATCTATTCCAATTTTTTGTAAGGTTTTTATCATGAATTGGTGTTGAACTTTGTCAAATGCTTTTTCTGCATCTATTGAGATGATCTTGTGGTTTTGTCCTTGGCTCTGTTAATACTACATTTATTGATTTGCATATGTTGAACCATCCCTGGGATGAATCCTACTTGATCATGGTGTATAATCTTTTTGATGATCTGTTACATTCTGTTTGCCAGTACCTTATTGAGAGTTTCTGCATCTATATTCATATAGTGAGATTGGCCTGTAGTTCTCTTTTCTGGTTGGATCCTTCTCTGGTTTTGGTATCAAGGTAATGCTTGCTTCTAGAAATGAGTTCGGGAGTATCACTTCCCTTTCAATTTCATTAAAGACTTTGAGGAGTGGTGGCATTAGATGTAGTCTAAATGTCGTTTAGAATTCAGCAGTAAAGCCATCAGGACCTGAACTTTACTCAGTTGGTAGATTTTTAATTACATCTTCTGTTTCATTGACTGATATTGGATGATTTAGGATTTTTATATTTTCTTGATTCAGCTTTGGCAAGTCATATATATCTAGGAATCTGCCTATTTCTTCTGTGTTTTTCATCTTATTAGAATACAGATTGTCAAATTAGATATTGATGATCTGGATTTCTGCAGGATCTGTTGTGATTTATTTCACTCTTTTCATTCCTAATTGCATGAATTTGAGCCTTTTCTTTTTTTAAAATAAGGCTGGCTAACCACCATCATTGGAAGAAAGAGCCTATTTAATAAATGGTGTTGGAAAAACTGGATTTCGACCTGCCAAAAATTAAAACTAGACCCATACCTATCACCATGCACTAAACTAAGATCGAAGTGGATTAAAGATCTAAATATTAAAACAGAAACACTAAACTTGCTGGAAGATAAGAGGTAGAACTCTTGAAGACATTGGCGTAGGAAAAGACTTTATGGACAAAACCTCAGTAGCATGGGAACTAGCACAAAGAATCAACAACTGGTATCTCATCTTATTAAAAAGCTTCTGTTGCAAAAGAAACCACCAACAGAGCTAACAGACAACCTACAATGTGGAAAAAAATTTTTAGCAGCTGTTCCTCAGACAAAGGACTACTATCTAGAATATATAAAGAACTGAAAAAAATCAGACCCCCCCCCAATTCAAAGACTCAATTCAAAAATGGGCATCTGAAATGAACAGACATTTCTCAGACAAAGAAGTAAAAGCAGCAAATAAATATATGAAAAAATGTTCAAC
>NW_004624803.1:9681478-9691676 GCF_000247695.1 Heterocephalus glaber | reverse complement strand
CAGCAGGTGAAAATTTTTTCCCACATTGTGGGTTGTCTCTTCACACTGCTGGTGGTTTCTCTTGCTGTGCAGAAGGTTTTTAGTGAGAAGAAATCCCACTTGTTGATTGTTTGTGGTAGTTCATGGGCAACTGAGGTTTTGTTCATAAAACCTTTTTCTATAACAATTTCTTCAAGAATTCTACCTAACCTCTCTTCCAGCTGGTTTAGTGTTTTTGTTTTAACATTTAGATCTTTATTATAGTTTTGGAAACATTAGGCACAGCAATTAGACAAGAGAAAGAAAGGAATAAAGTTAGGAAATGAAGAAGTCAAATTTTCACTATTTGCAGATGACATGTTACTCTGTATAGAAGACCCTAAGAACTCCAAATTTTCATGACATATAGCCAGATAGGCCCCGATTAAAAGTGGGATCATTAGTTCTATTAAAGTTGGCATCAGCTAAACTGAATTACTTTCATGCCAATCTCTGCTTTTCAAACTAACCAGTGTTTAAAATTCAATGATCTCAACAATACTTTCATAAATTCACTACTTGGTGTATTCTGTTTAATACAAATTAAATTTCTGTTTAATACAAATCAAATTTTTCAGAGGTAGCTGGATCTAGAGTGTGTGACACTGGAATTGATTCATGGTGCAGTGCTAACCTTAAAGGCACTAGGATTAAGGGTATGATTGCTACCCACCCTCAGCAGTCCAGATAAGATAAAAGGGGCAGAAAGATGCTGTTAGGGTCCCTTGTTGCTTTTTGCTACCTTCTGCCTGTCTGCCATCCCACCCTGCCTTGGAGCCAGCTCATTATGGACTGAACCCTCTACAAACTGTGAGCTAAATAAACATTTCCTCCTTTAACTTTGGGTGTTGGGAGTTTTGTCTCAGCAAATGAAAAAAGTATCTAAGACAGAAGATAAACCTATAAAGAAAAACAGAAATGATTATTTAATAGGATAAGAAGATTACCCCTAGGATGAGGGAAAGAATGTCATGAGCGGGGTAGAGGACTGAATGGGTAGGGATTATTATTTTGTTGTATTTCTTTTCTTGGCTGGTCATTACACAGGTGGTAGCTTCATAAATGTTTTTTAATTTGAGATTTCTCTTCTGAATGTTTCTGTTTTCTTAATGAAATAGAAAGCAAATTCACTAGTCAGAATTGATGATGGCGAGAAGCTATTGAAGATTTGAAGAGGACGAAGATGGTATGAAAGAAACAAAAATTGGAGAATGAATCAAATAAGGAAACTATTTTTGTATTTTTAAAGAAATTTTTTTCAATTTTCTTAGTTTATTGTCCTTTTTCTCATATATATTAAATTTAATATTCTATATTATATAGTATTATTCCTAACACTTAAATTTAATGCTATTTAATGTATAAAGTGACTTAAAGCACAATTGTATTATTAAATATATAATTAAGATAATAGTAAAAATATAATATTTATTTTTTTACCTGGAGCTTTAGAAAAACTCTAAGACAGAAATACATAGAGCTGGGGACAGGGATTTAGCTCAGTGGCACCGCGCCTGCCTTGCAAGCACAAGGTCCTGAGTTCAATCCCCAGTACCGCAAAAAACAAAACAAAAACAAAAAAAGTACATAAAGCTTATACAGGGATTTATGGTAATAATTTATCCTTTTTTCCAACTCTTTATACCTAGCACTGTTAATATTAAATCCTAAAAATATAGTTATTTAAACACATATAGGCACTTAGTACATCCCCATTTTATTTCAACTCCTAAAACCAGTTCTGAAATATCACAGTATCAATATTTCTTAAATAATAACATTAATATCACAGAAAATTACTAATATTTAAAAGTACAACAGAACAATTACAATCTTAAACTACACAGAAAGTTTACTTGGTAAAAGTTGATAGGTCTATGTAATTTTATAATATTTCCCCAACACCCATACAAAGCCCCTTGGCAAAGGCCTGGGGACTTATTAGTTCCAAGCATTTAAGAAAATAATTCTACAGCAAATACTTGACCACTAAGTTAACTAAACACATATTTCAGTGGCTACATATGGCTAAGAATATAGACCTATAGAATTAGGTCAGAAAATTCACTAAGCAAACAAACAACAAATAGCAAAAATAAAACCAAAAAACCCTATGGAAGTTGCCACATTATGTTATTTCCAGAGTTGTCATATTGTATTATTTAGACCATCTAGTTTTCAATAAAAAGTAAGGCACACAAAAGAAGAAAAAAAATCCCAAATATGACAGTACATAGGGTAAAAAAGCAGGTAAGAGAAGCTATTAGACAAAGAGTATAAATAAGCCATTTAAAATACATTCATGAAACTAGAAGAAACTATGTCTAAAGAACTGAAATGAGGTATAAGAACAATATTTCATTACAGTATATCAATAAAGAGAGAGAAATTATGAAAGAACCAAATAGAAATTATAGAGTTTAAAATTCTAACTGAAATTTTAAAAAATCAAGAGAGGCTCAAAGCAGATTTGTACAGACGGAAGAAAGAATCAGTAAATGTGAATGTAGATTGATTGAGATTATCCTGTGTGAAGATCAAAAGGAAAAAAGAATGAAGAAAAATGAACAGAGCCTCAGGTAAATGTGAGACCTCATCAAGCCTACTAATATATGTACAATGCAAGTTTAACAAGAGGAGAGAAAAGAGAAGAAAAAAATGCATAAAAAATAGTGTCCAAAAAATCTCCCAAATGTGATAGAAAACCTTAGTCTATACATTCAAGAAACTTACACTCAAAGTAAGATGAATGCAAAGGGATCCATATATCATAACCAAGCAGTTAAAAGCCAAAGCTAAAGAGAGAAATCTTGAAAACAGCAAGAGAATAGTGATGCATCATGTATAAGGAGGCCCTCAATGATACTACTTGATGATTTCTCATCAGAAATCATAGAGGGCAAAAGGCAATACAATGACATATCAAAGCACCAACAGAAAAAGACTGAAATGAATAATTCTGTATCTCACAAAAACTATGCTTCAAAACAATAAAAAATTAATACATTTCCAGATTAACAAAACTGAGAGAATTCTTTGCTAGCAGATCTTCTCTATGGTAGTTGTAAAGCGGGTACTTCAGGCTGAAATTAAAAAATACTAAATAGTAACTTAAATAAACGTGAATTTTTTTTAGAAAATGGATAATGTTAACTAAATAGGTAAGTATAAAAACCTGAATATATTCATTTTTGTTTGTAACTTTCTTTTCTTCTATCTTATATAAAAGATATCAACATAAATCAATAAGTATAAGTTTATGTTGAGAATACAAACTATAATTAGTATAATGGTAATAGAACAAGAGAGAGAGAAATGGAAGCATAGAGGAGAAAGATTTGTGTTAACTATGGAAATTAAATTGTATTGATCCAAACAATATTGCCATCAATTAAATTTTTATTTTTATTTACCAAGACAAAGGATATTATTAATAATGTGAAAAGAACCCAAAGGATAGGAGAAATTTTTGGAAAACCATATATCTGATTAAAATCTAGTATTCAGAATATATAAAGAATTCTTACAATGAAAAATAAAGGCAAATAACCGTATTTAAAAATGAACAAAATATTGAATAGACATTTCTCCAAGGATATAAAAATGGCTAGTAAGGACATGAAAAGTTATTCAATTTTTCATTCCTAACTGTCTCAAGGGAAATAGAAATAAAAACCACAGTGAGATACCACTTCATACCTACTTGGGTGGCTATAATGAAAAAGAAAGGTAATAAGTATTGGTGAGGATGTGGAGAAATTGGAATCCTCACACATTGCTGGTTAGAATGTAAAATGATGTAGCCACTGTGTAAAACAATTTTGTAGTTTATCAAAAGGTTAAGTATAGAATTTTTATATGATCCAGGAATTTCAATCTTGTTGTATATACCCAAGAGAAATGAAAATATTTGCCCATACCAAAATTTGTACATGAATATTCATAGAAGAATTATTTGTAACTGTGAAAGCGGAAACAACCCAAATGTTATCCTATAGTGAAAAAGTAAACAAAACATATAATATCTACATTATAGAATATTATTTAGCCATTAAAAGGAATGAAATACTAATATGTGCAACAAGGATGAAACCATTATGCTAAGTGAAAGAAACCAAGGCCAAAAGACATAAAACCACATATTTTATTATTACATTTATAAGAAATATCCAGAATAAGTAAATCTATAAGAACAGAAAGTAAGTTAGTAGTTGCTTTGTGCTAGCATGAGTGGAGAGGAATGCTAACAGGAACAGGGCTTCTTTTCAGGGCAATGAAAATATTTAAAAATTGTAGTGATAGATGTACTAAAAATCACTGAATTGTATGTACACTTTTATTGAAAGAGTGACTTTTGTCGTATGTGACTGTGCATCAACAAACAGCAAAAATAATCACACAGGCAAAATCTTCAGTTAGACCAGGATTTCCTGGAATGCCCTAAGTAAAGCCAGGGCAATTGACTCTGCCAGTATAGTGTTGAAACCATCACTATTTCCTAGGAATGGAAAATGGTTCTGACTGAGGACAGGAATAATATCTTTCAAAGCGTATTTCTGCTAATTACTGAGTGATGAGAGGGTGAGGCATAGAATCCCACGAAGAAAGGGTGAAATAGATCCTGTCACAGGATTGTACATCTTAGTTCTCTGTTAAGCTAGAGCTGCAGGGTTTTGTGGTTCCACTGCATCAGTCCAGCCATTTGGCAGGGAAAGAAGAGCCAGTCCCATTTACTAGTGATGCCAAGGCCCAGAAAACAATGACTTTCCAGAGTTCATTGTATGCTGTTCCATGAAATGTGCCAGGGTTATGCTGAGTCCAGTGTGAACTAAGATTTAATCTTACTTCTTTGACAGCTTCTTGGGAAAAACAGATGTTTTCAAACTGTTAAGTTAAAAATGACTCCTAGGTGGGAAACAGCATGGGAAATGAGGGAAATTTTTAGGTCAAAATTTATAAGAACAAAAAGCAGAAAAACATCTCATTTGTTGTAGTAGGAAAGACCCCACAGAGTTGGGAAACCTGAGTTACGGTGCAGTCATGTTAAAGAAACCACTGGTCCCAGTACAGGAAAAAAAAAAAAAAAAGAAAGCACTGGTACTTTGCTGAACATATTTTCTCATAGGTACACGTAACTGTCTGAATGGACTACATTCCTCCATGTTTTCCTCCATGTTTCAGGGAACTCTAGGATACTGTTATAAAGTAAATTGTATCTTCCTCCAACCCATGTTGAAGCCACAACCTCCTCTGTGAGATAGGGATATAAGGAAGTAATAAAGGTTGAATGAGGTTATGAGGGTGGGGCCTCAATTATATAGGACTGGTGTCCTTATAAGTAGAGGAAAATATGCTAGCCCTCTCTCCTTTTTCCTCTCTCTTCTACCTCTCTCTATTCTCTTCTCCCTTTCTCTTCTCTCTTCTTCTCCTCACCTCCCACACAGAAGAAAGGCCATGTTGTAAGCACACAGAAAGATGATAGCCATCTATAAGCCTGGAAGAGAACCCTCACCAGAAACCAATCCTAAAAGCACCTTGATCTTGGCATTCTAGCCTCCAGAAGTGTGAGAAATAAATTTTTGCTGTTTAAACCACCAAGTCTGTGGTATTTGTTGTGGTAGCTGTAGCAGACCAACACATATTGTACAAGTACATCATAATATGTACTTGTTCATAAACTTTTATTTGAATTAATTTTAAAATATTAAAAAATTTTATTAGTATATGTTTGCAACTCATGCAGTTTGCAATCAACTTGGAGAGTGGTTACATGTACATATTAGTTTTTTTCCTTTCCTTTTCTCCTTCCCTTTCCCTTTCTCTCCCCGCTTCACCTCCAGTTCCCCTATCCCCTTTTTCATACTTGTTAATATTATTTGTCTTAGTTCATGTTATGGCATATAGTGTTAACATTAATTGGGGTTATTAGGTTCATGTACATGGCACAACTTTATTCTTGTTATTTCCCCTTGCTTTCTTTCTCACCTCTCAACCTTACTCTCTTGGACCACTTCCTTATTGCAATAAATCCACCCCTGGTCCACTTCTATCCATCCTTTATCATTTTCTTTCTTTGTACTTTGCCTGACTCAAATGAAAAATACCATATGATATTTAATATTGTGTGTCTGGTTTATTTCAGTCAACATTATATTTTCCAGGTTCATCCATTTCCCTACAACTGTCTCAAATTTGTCATTTTTTTTTTTTTTTTTGGTGCCAGGGATTGAACTCAGGACCTTATATTTGCAAGGCAGGCAGCAGCACCACTGAGCTAAATTCCAGGCCAAAATCTGTCATTCTTAATAGTTGAATAATAGTCTATTATATATAGATACCACATTTTCTTTATCCAACTGGCTGTTGATGGGTATACATGCTGCATCCAGGATTTATCTATTAGGAATTGTGCTGCTATAAACATTGGTATGCACCTGTAACTATAGTATGATGACTTAAACTCTTTGGAGAAGATTCCTCTCAGGGGGATAGCTGGGTTGCATGAAATTTCTAATTTCAGTTATTTGAGAAATTTCCATAATGATTTCCATTATAGTTGTACCAATTTGCATTTCCACCAACAATGCAGGAAGGTTTCTTTTTCACCATGGCCATGCCACCATTTGTTATTGTTTGATTTCCTAATGATTGCCATTCTTTCTGTAGTAAGATGGAGTCTTAGCATTGTTTTAATTTCCATTTCCCTAATGGCCAGAGATGTTGAACATTTTTTTTATATATTTGTTGACCATTTGTATTTCTTCCTCTGTGATGTGTCTGTTCATTTCTCATGTCCATTTCCTAACTGGGTCTTTAATTTTAGGTAGTTTAAATTTTTTTAGTTCTTTGTATATTCTAGATATTAGTCCTTTGAGGAGTAGCTGGAAAAAAATCTTCCCATTCTGTAGGTTTTCTCTTCACTGTACTGATTGATTATTTTGTTGTACTGAAAACTTTTAGTCTGATATAATTCCACTTGTTGATTCTTGCTGCTATTTGTTGTGCGATTGAGGTTCATTTAGAAAATCCTTTCCTACACCTGTGTCTTCAAGTGTTTTACCTATTTTATTTCCATTAGGTTTCATGTTCGTGTTTTAATGTTTACATGTTTGATGCATTTTTATTTGAATTCAGTATATGATGAGAGATAAGGGTCCAGTTTCATTCTTTTGCAAACAGATCATCAGTTTTCCCAGCACCACTTTTTGAATAGGATATCAGTCTTCCAACTTATCCTTTTGTCCCCTTGGTCAAAGATCTAATAATTTAATAAGTCTGGGGAAGTTTCTGTATCCTCAATTCTGTTCCACTGATCCATGTGCTTGTTTCTGTTCCAGTACCATGCTGGTTTAATCACTGTTGCTTAGTAGTATAGCTTGAAGTCAGGTATTGCTATGCTACTTGCTTTGTCCTTATTGCCTAAAATTACTTTTGCTATTCTGGATCTCTTCTAGCTCCATATGAATTTAAGGATTGTTTTCACTAGATCTGTAAAATATGCTGTTGATATTTTGATTGGGACTGGACTGAATCTGTGTAACAGTTTTGGAAGTATGTTCATTTTGACAATTTGGTTCTGCCTATGCAGGAGCAGGGGACATCTTTCCATTTTCTGATGTCCTCTTCAGTCTCCTTCTTCAGAGTACTGTAGTGTTCTTTTTAGAGGTCTTTCACTTCCCCAGTTAGGTTACCTCTTAGATATCTCATTTTTCTTGAAGCTACTGTGAATGGTATTGTTTTCATAATTTCCTTCTCATTCTGTTCATTGCTAGTGTATACAAATGCTAATGATTTTTGTGTGTTGATCTTGTATCCTGCTTCTTTGTTGAAGTTGGTTATTAATTCTATAAGGTTTTTACTGGAGCTTTTTCGGTATTCTATGTAGAGTATCATGTCATCTACAAACAATGATAGTTTGAGCTCTTCCTTTCCTATATGTATACCTGATATTTCTTTCTCTTGCCTAATTGCTCTGCCTAATGTTTCAAGTATTGTGTTGAACAGAAGAGGTAATAGTGTGGAGAGCGGTGTTAGCCATAGAGGCTCCATGTTAAATCTTACCCTCAATTGTATAGAGCAAGGAGACTATGTTATGAGGAACCACGTCCTTGACGAATTAGATTGCCCTGGAACGTGATGAACATTCTGTAACCCCGAGAAACAAGGAAGCCCATGAGGGTGGGGAATTCCCAAAGAACTAGAAAACAAGGAAGCAGGTGTCTCTGGATAAGGGTCATGATTAACAACCAAACTCACCTTCTGTATAAAAGAGGGGAGAAAAATAAACTTGGGCGCTCAGTCTCTGGGAGCCCTCCCAACTCTATCTCTTTGTCTTTATTTTTCTTCATCCTCACTCCCCCATTCAGGTACTGTTCGACAAGTGACGGCGGGCTCCGTCATAATAGTGGACAACCTTGACTTTTTCCTGATTTTAAGGGGAGTGCTCTTAGTTTTTCTCCATTGTATGATATTGGCTACTTATTTGTCAAACATAGCCTTTATCATACTCAGGTATAGTCCTTTTATACCTGTTTTCTTCAGGGCTTTTATCATGAAAGATGTCAGATTTGACTGAAAGTCTTTTCTGTGTCTATTGATATGATCATATGGTTTTTGACCTTGCTCCTGTTTATGTGATGTATTACACTTATTGTCTTACATATTGAACCATCCTTGCATCTCTGGGATGAAACTTACTTGATCATGATCTTTTTGATAATGTGGTGCATTCTAGTTGCTAATTTTTTTGGAGGGGGAACTTTGCATCTAAGTTCATTGAAGAGATTGGCCTATACTTTTGTTTTTAGTTGGGTCTTTATCTGGTTTGGGCATCATGGTGACTCTGGCTTCCATAAATGAATTTGAGAGCACTTCATCCCTTTCAATTTCTTTGAAGAGCTTGAGGAATATTAGTGATATAATATCCTTAGAGGTTTTGTAGAATTCAGTATTGAATCCATCAGGTACTAGGATTTTTTAGTTGGTAGATTCTTTATTAATAAGTAAGTTTCAAGGGCAGCCATAAAGCCATGCATTCTGCCTCTGCCTAGGATTAATCACAGAGACACAGACTCATATGAAGACTACCAGTTGCCATTCGATTTCCATGCAGGAGTGAACAAAAACTACCCCTACCTGTCCCCTAGTGGGAATTCGTCTCCACCTGGATCACCTACTGAGAAACTTGGTTTGCTGAGGACAGACCCAGTACCTGAGGAAGGAGAAGATGCTACAGCCGTGCTCAGCACCACCAAGACACTCTCAGAAGAGGAGCAGGATGAGCTGAGAAGAGAGCTGGCAAAGGTGGAAGAAGAAATCCAAACTCTGTCTCAAGTGTTAGCAGCAAAAGAGAAGCATCTAGCAGAGATCAAGTGGAAACTTGGGATTGGTTCACTACAGGAGCTAAAGCAGAACATTCCCAAAGGGTGGCAGGGTGTGACAGCCACATCTGCATACAGGAAGACCTCCGAAACCTTATCTCAGGCCAGACAGAAGGCTTCAGTGGCCTTTTCATCTGTTGGCTCTGTTATCACCAAAAAGCTGGAAGACATAAAAAATTTCCCAACTTTCAAGTCATTTGAAGAAAAGGTCGAAAACTTAAAGTCTAAAGTAGGGGGAGCCAAGCCTGCTGGTGGTGATTTTGGAGAAGTCTTGAATTCAACTGCAAATGCTAATGCCACTGCCACAGAGCCACCTCCAGAACAGACACAGGAGAGCCTGTGAGATTGCTACTTTTGTTCCACTACCCAAGGCAGATATTGCAAACAAGATCCAAGCACATCTTGTCAACAGTCATTGCTATGGATTTCTAACAGATATGCTTTTATTTAGCTTTACATACTTCTTTGACCAATTAATTCATGAGTTAAAATGAAAATATCTTCACTTCTACTCCCAGGAAACATGCTGAATGTGCATTCAAGGCCCTTTATTTAGGGAAATACTATTATACAGACAACAACAGACAAACACCATTATACAGACAGTGTAGTACCTGGAGACACTTGCTAGAATGATCTGAGAAGCTGCAGGTGATCACAGTGGCTATCTGACTTTACAAAATTGCTCTGCATCTGAGATGCTACTTGGATTTTTGTCTTCTAGATGTTTTTTTTTTTTTGCTTGTTTAACTCTGTATATTTGATTCTTAACACAAATTATTCTTTTTTTTTTTATTTTT
>NW_004624803.1:9639757-9652721 GCF_000247695.1 Heterocephalus glaber | reverse complement strand
GACATACACAACCAATTCTGTTTACCCAGTCAAGGGATCTTCTTCCTTTGTGGAACTTCAGCCCACCTGTGCCTGCCAACTAGCTGGACAGGGACTTGCACTCTAGTTTACCTCAGCCCTAACACTGATATAGCCCCAAACAATCAAACTTTATCAGTGCCAACAAAAACACGGGTCAGACATAGACGAGCTGTCCAATTTATACCCTTACTTGTAGGACTAGGCATCACTGCTGCTTTAGGGACAGGAGTAGGGGGCCTAGCTACCTCACTAACTCAATTCCAAACTCTCTCTAAAGAGCTAAGTGACAGCCTAAAAGAAATAGCTAGATCAATCACAACTTCACAAAACCAAATAGATTCCTTAGCGGCTGTCACTCTCCAAAATAGGAGGGGGCTAGATCTCCTTACAGCAGAGAAGGTTGGTATATGTCTTTTCCTAGGAGAGGAATATTGTTTTTATACAAATCAATCGGGTATAGTACGAGATGCAGCAAAAAGGCTCACTGAAAGGGCCTCAAACATTGATCAACGCATGAACAATTGGGTAAATGAAAATCTATTTTCCCTAAATAGTTGGCTGCCCTGGCTCCTTCCTCCGATAGGACCATTGGTCACCATCTGCCTTATCTTACTCTTCGGACCCTGTCTGGTTCGCTGTTTTCAAAATTTCTTGCAGGAACGAATGAGGGCATTCACCAACCAGACAGTCACGGAATTCATCATGGCAGGGTACCAGCCAGTACGACAAATAGAAGAGGTCCCCACTTGCCACAGGCCTCATCAGATCCAGGTCTAGCCCCAATCTTCACCCCTGGCCAGCAGGAAGCAGCTCCAGAAGAAGAGACCTTCGCCCAATTGTCATAAAACAAAAGCCTGGAATGATAGGTCTCCCACTACCTCAGCAGCTATTATGTATAGTAGCTGCCCTCTTCAGATGGTGCCTTGCCCCTTCCCCTGTGTGACATCATGCCAAGATGGTTGCTCCCACCAAAGAACAAACCCTTCTTCCCAGCACGCCCCTGTTCCCGCCTAGAAAGTAACCTAATACTCGCTTACCTCCTACCATCTAGTGATGTCACAGGCTCCTCCATTCCCTAGCCACTACCTCACTCAACCCCACCTCAGCTCCTACAAGCCCCACCCCTGCTCCTTTAAAAGGCAGTTGCTGTCCTGGCCATATTGCTTTTGACTCTCCTTTGTTCAGAGACAGCCTGGCAGATCTGTTCCCCTAATAAAGGCTTGTTGTGGCCTGGTCTGGTCTTGGTTTTCGACCCTTTTTCCTGACATTACGGGGATACATGTTCTTACGGCCGAGCATTTTAAAGAGTCCCTGGCTGCGGACACCAAGGATGAAAAATCATTCTTTGAAGTAGCATTCTTGAAACTTTATTTTTATCAAACTCAATTTACATTTTCAGTTAGAGGTTTGTGATATGTGTGAATTTTTTAAAGGTAAATCTGCACCTTAAAATTTCAACAACAAAAAGATTGAGAACTTTATTATTGCTGGTTTTAGGGTAGGCTCGCTCGCACTTTAGTAGCTTTAGACATTCATCGTCAGGGGAAAAGTACGGGCATGGGGAGTTTATCTTACATATTTGCTTTGTCTAAATTTGCTTACATAAAGGTGAAGTTTCTAGAAAGTATAATTTAAAAAATTGCTTACCTCAGATAACTGTGCATGCCAATCAAGAGGCAATGCTAATGAATGTGGAAAAATAGTTTTCTTTCTTTCACTTGTTTATGCGGAGAATTTTTACATCACTGGGAAATTGTTCATAAAAATTAAATCAAATTTACAGTTACTCTCTAATTTTGTTCTGAGATCCCTTCACTGCGACATTAAGGATAATCAGGGACCATACCAGGATGTTCAGAAAGAAGTTTTACTTTTCATTTTTAACATTATCGATAAATTTTGTTTAACCTAATTGATGTCTGCCTTTCTCAACCCACCTCCCCCCAGTCCCCTTAAAAGAGCGAGTCAGACAGTGCTGAACATCCAAAAGGGAAATAATTACTCAGAGACCTGATAGCTTAGTTGCTGACGCTCTCTAGGCTGGTTTTCACAAGTCTCGCTTACGATAGAAACAGTTTGTCTTCCTTCGGCCACCGTTGCGTCAGCTTTAGGAGTATTTTGCCCACCTAACACCGCCATCCCAGACACTGTATTACCGAGTTCCACAGCACTGGGAGGTGTATTCCGGGGAGCCGGGTGGCGTTGCCGTCACCATGGAGTCACCCTTTAGCTCCTGACTCTTGGGCTGGGGATTTAGCTCAGTGGTGCCGCTGCCTGTCTCGCAAGTGCAAGGTCCTTTATTCGATCCCAGAGGGTGTTCCTAAGTGGTATATGAATCCATTGAGTTAGGTAACTTAAGGTCCATTGCAATCCAGAGATGAAGAATTAGTTGGAAGAGGTTTCAGTCCATAATCGGCTGGCAGCAAGGCAGGGAGGCTTGGCAGAGGGGCATCACAGAGCAGGCAGGCGGTAGCAGCAGACAAGCAGCTGCAGCAGCAGCAGCAACAGCAATGGCCTACAATTCATTTTTATCCATTCACTCATCAATGGACATTTAAGTTGTTTTTATAGCTTGACTATTGTAAATAAAGTTGCAGTGAATACAAAGTCCAGACATGTCTTTGAGATCCTGAGTTGAATTCTTTTGAATATATGCCCAGAAATGGGATTGCTACCTCTTATCAGATACATAGTTTACAAATACTTTCTCCTGAACTTTAAATTCAGTTTCTTTTTCATTCTATTGATTGTTTCCTTTATTGTGCAGAAACTTTTAAATTTAATATAGTCTTACTTGTCCATTTTTGCTTTTGTTACTTATACTTTGGTGTCACATCCAAGAAATTATTGCCAAGACCAATGTCATACAGCTCTTCTTGTATATTTTCCTTAGAACTTTAACAGTATCAGGTTTTATATTTAGATCATTAATTAATCTTGAGTTTATTTTTATATGGTCTAATTTTAATTCTTCTACATGTGGATATGATATTTTCTCCAGAACCATATGTTGAAGAGACTATCCTTTCTTCATTGGGGGTTCTTGGCACCTTTGTCAAAAATCTTTCACCATATATTTGTAGGCTTATTTCTGGGTGCTCTATTCTGTTCCTCTGAAGACACCTGCATTTTTGTTTTGAAGTTATTTTCAGTCTCCTAAAACTCTAGAAAGAGAAGATAATTCTCTTTGGGAATGAGGGTGTAGCTCAGTGGTAGAGCATGTGTTTACCATGCCCAAGGCCTTGGGTTTAATATCCAACACCACAAAATAAAAGAGTTCTCCTAGTACTACTAACCTTTAATTCATTATAATCCACATTTAAATCCTTCATTATTTTTTTCAACTGTTTGTGAAGCAATTCTCAAATATACAGAATACTGATTTATAAATAAGAATTGATGTAAATTATTCAAAATACACCATAGAAAGTGAAAATGTTATCACAGAGAAAACTGAAGATTTATAAAACCATAGAATAGATTTATACACACATTATATAAAAATGATAACAAATCAGCATGGCAAACAGCTACTGCAATAGAAAAATGGACCAAGGATGTAAAGTGGTACTGCACAGATGAAAACACCCAGCTGGACAAGAGGTAACAAGAAAATACTCAGTCTCACTATTAATCAATTAAATGTATATTAAAATGATTGCTCATCTTATAGTCATCTAATCAAAAAAATCAATGTCTGATTGCATCATCTGTTATAACAATGTTGAGAAATAGGAATGCTCACACACTTCTAGTAGAACTTAAATTGGTTCAATAACTTTGGAAAGCCATTTGGAAACACCTGATAAGCACTCCTTAAGTCTTACAGTCACACTTGTAGGGGTAAATACTCCCTGAAGTTTAGTAATCACACTTTTAGGTATGTGCCCTAGAGAATATACTCTGTAGAATATGGAATCTCTGAGGAGACTTTTGAAGGATGCTCATTGCAGCATTTATTTTAATAGCAAAAATTTTTGAAAAAGGAAAAGTAAACAGGTATCTACTAACCAGCAAGAAACTCTGTAAATAATTTGTGGTATATTAAATCATACTAAAGTCAAAATATGTGAATTAGATTTAAACATATCATAGTGAATGAATTTCCAAAACACCATAATTTTTTTTTTTTTTTTTTTTTGGGAACTGGGGATCGAACTCCAGTCTTTGCACTTGCAGGGCAGGCAGCAGAACCACTGAGCTAAATACCTGGCCCCAAAACACCATATTGAATGGAAAAAAAACAAATTAAAAAAGGTACAAATAGTATGATACCACTTTAGAAAATTTCAAAACACACAAAATGACAGAATATATTTTAATAGTAAAAGTATATAACTGGGGCCGGGGATTTAGCTTAGTGGTTCCGGCAGCTGCCGCTCAAGTGCAAGGTCCCGAGTTCGATCCCCAGTACCAAAAAAAAAAGTATATAGCTGTATATATACACACCAACTTCAACGTGATAGGTAGAAAGGGAAAAGGAGGGGGAATGAGGCTTTAGCTGTGTCTGTAATATTTTGTTGGGAAAACCAAATCTGAAGTATATAGCAAAATGTTAATATCTCTTTAAGGGAGTATCATGATCATGGTAGGTATTATAAAAATATATTTGGGTCTCATTTCTGGGAGCTGAAATGCGATTCCTTAGAGAAGAATGGCACTTTTGAAAATTAGAGAAATTGTATTTTCCTTAAAAATATGCAATGTAGGGAGGCATACTTAGGGTTTCTGAGAGAGAAATGGGATTCCTCCCAGGCTATCTACTGTAGTCAACTTAACCCTGTTTGTCAATTTGGAAACACTGGTCATCACCAAATAATCTCAAGACCTAGTGGTCTAGTAGCTTTCATTTCCAACTGATAATACTTAAATGTCAGGCTTAGGTTCCAGCTGTGAGACACTTCTACTACTTGTCTGATTGCTATCATACCAACTTGGATGGCTTTGGTTAGTTCATAAGCTCCTCATACTAATTTCTCTTTCAATTTCCCTTTTAAAAACATAAATAACATCAAGAATCAACAAATGAGATGATATCAAATTAAAAATGTTCTGCAATAGAAAGAAAACAACCAACAGATAGAAGAGATAATGTACCGAATGAGAAAAATTGAATCACTTGAATCAGTAGACAGGATGAGTTCATTAATTTTACCTGTGTTTCCTTTTCTGTATGTCACTGATATATAAATTTACTGGGTTTTATACCTATACCTGCTGCATTATTGAAATTTATGTGCAAGTTTTTGTTGTTAAAAGATATAGTCATTTAGGATTCCATACCATGTAATGAGAAGGTACTTGAATGGTCAATTCTATGATAGGTATTTGGGGAAGGCTTTTGAAGGTGAATGAGCTATAGTGTACTTGAAGCTGTGGCTTCAGGTAAAAGGGGAAAAAAGTTTGAAGATGTCATTTCTGAAACTGGTAATTCAGATGGGTGATGTTAAAAATTATGTTTACTGTCTATATATTTACTCTAAGTATGAGTCTCTTTAGAGAAAGAATTTCGAATGAACTCAGATAACCAAAGCTTCAATACTTGACATGTGGAGCACATTATCTCTGTAAGTTTTGCTTAATTGAAGCCAAAAAAACTAAAGTTCAGACAAATTAGATGTGAAAGTGGCCAGCATTCAGGATACATGTAGAGTTAGGATTCAAATCCTCATCTTTTGGGGGTGAGGCCTGAAATACAGAGCTTACAAATTCTTCTCTTGAGTTGCCTATGACTAATTCAGATCTATATCTGCTGTTAATTTCTGGTTTTCACTGTGCCTGGACTTACATCATTTTCTTAGCAATCTGTTGTCCATCTGACCCTACCATATCTTTGTGATCCTCTGTCTCTGCTTGCCTTGGGCTCAAAAAAGAAACTGACCACGATACAGGAATTGGTTCTGTTTTGAAGGCCACCCTTCCTCCTCCCTTGGTCTCTCTTTACTTCCTGAATGGTATGCCATGAGGAATCCTCCTCTGCCATGCCACTCCCCATTGGCAAATATGGATGAAACATCTACAAACTGTGAGCCAAAATAAACCATTTCTTCCTTAAATTGTCAGTGTCACGAATTGTGTCCCAGCAATGAGAAAATGACTAAGATATTTTTTGGTACCAGAAGTGAGGTTGTTGCTATGACATTCCCTGACCATGGGGTTCAAAAGCCTTTGGAATTAGCTTGTGGAAAGAGTTTGGGAAGTTTGGAGATGCTAGCTCATGAAGGAGCCCTGGAATTCTCTAATCTGCACTTGATGGGAGATTCTGGTCAGTGCTCAGAAGACCAGATTGCTAATAGAAATGCAGCTGATAAAGACCAGACTCAGGGGGTTTGAGTTAGGATCAAGGACTGCATTGGCAGTTGGACTCCAGGCCATGTGTGCTATGCTTTGGTGGAAATTTTGCTTATGCTTTGTTTCTGTGTTGAGACTTTGCAGGACACTGAGATCAAGGGAGTGGACTAATTAATCTGGTGGAGGAAATCTCAAGGCAGCCAAACATTCAGACTGTGGCTTGGGTACTGTTGGGACCAGTAGCCAGCTCTGCATTGAGAATCAAGAGCAAATGGCCTGGTAGAATGATTTAAAAGTTTTGAGTTTGTCCATAATTGAAGCTCCAGTAAAGTCGGGACCTGCAAAGATGGAATAGAGAAGAGCTTGGTTTGTAAAAAGATTAGCATAAAAAAGAAGCCAGGCACTTTGGGATATGATAGAAAAGACGGTTTGAGAGCATCACAGGAAGCAGCAGGACCCCACATTTTGAAGAGTTAAAATTACAAAAAATAAGACTTTGCTTTGAAGAGAGATCCCCAGGAAACTTTGTTGGAGAAAGGCCAGCTATGGAATTGATTCTCCAGAATTCAGTTCACCATGCTCAGATTTCAGGCACTTAGAGACCTCTGCAACCACTGGCAAGATACAGATGGCCAGGCAGTGTGCCACTGAGAGGGCAGTGCATGAAGATGTGAGTGTGAAACTGAAACTGTAAGTAGAGACTCCAGAAAGTTAGAGAAGGCAGGAATGTGGAATATCTGATGAAAGCTGCAAGCTGTGACCAAAGCTGGCCTGAGAGAGAGGCCATGAGGACTACTACCACCAGCATTACTGTAGGGGCGGGGTCATTCAAGCCCTTTGAAGTGCAAATCTCACCACAATCTGCCCAGGGTTCTGGACGTGGAACTACAGGTTTTAATGTTTTCCTGTCAGGGTTTCAGTTTTGCTTTGGTCCCATTTCTTTCTGTCTCCTGATTTCTCCCTTTTGAAATATTGTTTTTCCCGTGCCATTGTAAATTGGAAGCATTTAAAATTCTTTACATTTTTACAGGACCTCACAGCTAAGGGGTTGCCTTAAATCTCGGGGGAGACTTTGAATTTGGAATTTTCAGCAATGCTGAAACTGTTAGGACTTTGGTAACTCTTGAAGATGGGCAGGAGTGTTTTGAAGGACAGGGGAACAATGCTATGGTTTATATCTAGATGACCTCCCAAAGCTACATGTACCCACATCTGGGGATTTGGGGAGGTGATTGGATCATGAGGGCATAATATTCATCAGTGGATTAGTCCACTGATGAATTTATAACTAAATGTTATGTGGGGAAGTGAAGCCTAGTTAGAGGAGGTAGGTCACTGGGAGTGTGACCTGGAAGTGTTTATTACCCTCCCTTGATCTCTCTCTTCTTCCTGATTGCCATGCCATGAGCAAGTCCCCGCTGCCATGCCCTTCTGTCCTGCCTTGGAGCCAGTCAACTATGGACTAAAATGTCTACAAACTATGGAGTGAAAATAAACCTTTCTTTCTTTAACACGTGGGTGTCAGGTATGTCCCAGAATTGAGAAAGTGACTAAGATACCATAAAAGAAGAACACTTTTCAGATCAAAACTCAACTTTGTCTTCTTGCTTTTCTTGCCATATACACTACCAGAAATTCACTTAGAATTCATTCACTTATGTGCATGTAATTATAGATAATTTCCCATCATTATTGTTTATCTGAATCTTGGGTTTCATGGAATTCATGATGTTAGTTGTTCCTTAACAAAGCATGAAGCTGACTTACTTTTACCATACTCCTTGGATACACATGTCCAATGTCTTTACAATTTCTAAAGTTGACCTCGAGTCCAGTTAAAATATCCCATGATAGCAGTTTATCTGTGACTCAAACCAATTATACCAGGCAACGGCCACTCTTTACTCCACATGCCAATGCCTTAATCAATTTATCACAGTGGGTCTAATTATTACAACTTTAAATAGGAACTCTGAAGCTGATCACACCATAAAACTAATTTAAGTTGGAGTATGGAAAAGTTGTGGACCTCTTCAAACTTTGTGTATATATACAATTTTAAATTGAGATTCCAATAAAATAAAATTTACCATTTTAATGTCCACAATATTTTTACTTCATTCACAATATTGTATAACCACCACTCTTAGGCAGGAAGTTAGACAGGTCTGAAGGCAGGCATCTGGAAATTATATGAAAAGATATGAAGTTTTTCTTTTTCCTGTGTTTTCCTAATCATTAGATATAGTTTTATCTATACATAAAACCCAAATGCTTAAGATTTCAAGGTATGGATCAAGAAAATGTAACTTCCTCTGCACATGCTGGACCATGATACAAAGTCCACACTATTAATAAGGGTTTGGAAGAAGCCTCAAGGTCTCAAAATAAACTAAATGAAAACATTCAAAGCAGAGTGTGCAGGAATGTTCTTCTCTATGAAGTTGGCCAAAGCATCTCCTTTTTCCTTGTAACAGAACAATGACCTCAGCTTGTAGGAAATTGGCATAACGGTAAGCAACAATAATTCAGCCTCTCTGAGATTCAGAATCCAGACCCTGGAAAGTAACAACTTGGGGAAGGAAAAAAAAAAAGAGACAGAGAGAGAGAGAAGTAGATCCCCATGAACCAGGAAGGATCTGACAAGAAAATTAAAACCATGGAGAAATTGAAAAGACAAAACACAATGCAGAAAAGGAAAGAGACAATCTGAACTTTCTCCCCAGCTCCCAGCTCATGGCTCATGAGAAAGGAAGACTGAGTCTACAGAGACAAAATGAAAATGGGGGACTTTGGAAGGCATCAAAGAGAAATGCAGTGGGGGAATGGACTGGTGTATGCTGTGAGCTGCAATGGCTGGTGAGGGACTCCAGCCCAAGTGCCTACCATACCCACTGGAGAGAGTGCTTGTTGAGACATTTCAGGATAGAGTTGATGTTTGAACCTGGGACTCAGAGCAGCCACGGGATGGGTTCAATTCAGGGATCCCAGTATATGTTCCCACAGTGACTGGGTGAGGGACATCCACGGGAGAAAGCTATGGTCAGGGAGCTGCAGTCAGACTGGCAAGAGACCCTCCTGAGAAGTTTATACTAAAGGACACAGGCTCTACACCCATGGCCACAAGCCATGCTCAGCCTGAATTCCTCCGAATTTGAAAGCCACAAAACTGGGGTCCTTGCCCTAATCCTGCTGCCTTTGGGTGCCTGCATCCAGCATGGATCTCGGGTCTGTCTGCCTTCTTTATCTACTAGCATGAGAGTGACACAGCTTGACTTGAATATTGCCCCAAAATTATAGACCCTGGAAGAAAACCATAGGTGTGAAATCAGAGAAATTTCTTTTTTTGTTTTTTGGGGTTTTGTTTGGTTTTTGTTTGTGTGTGTGTGTTGTGTTTCTTTTTTGTTGTGATTTTGTTCTTTCTTTTTCCCTTCTTTCCTTTCCTTCTTTCTTCTTTACCAGTTTATTGGGGCTTGGGGAATTTTCTTTTCTGCTACTTTCTTGCTTCTTATTTCTTTTTCTTTATTTTTCCTCTACTCCCTTTTAATTTTCTTACCTTCAATTTTTTCTCTTAATCTTTCTCTCTGTACAATTTCTGTCTTTTCTCTCTCTTTTTTATCTTCTTTTTTTTTTTTTTTTTTTTGGTACTGGGGATCGAATTCAGGTCCTTGCGCTTGCACAGCAGGCGGCAAAACCACTGAGCTAAATCCCCGGCCCTCTTTTTTATCTTCTATTTCTCATAATTTGTCTTACCTTTACATAATTTCATAAATATCCTTCTACTTCTCAATAGGATCCATTGTACCATTTCTCTCTCTTCTTTCTCATATCATACATTTTAAGGTTTCAACATTTTCCTTTTGCATTTCCCATATCTATAGTAGTATAATCATTAAGCTTTGGTAATCTTTTGAAAATTAACTCTAAAATTACTTGAGTTTTTTCTACCATTGGCAGAAATATATCTGTTTCATTTAGCTGTAATTCAATACCTGGTTTTTCTTAATGTTTACACCATAATTGCAGATTTCTTCCCTAGGATTAAGGGTAGTACATTATTGGTTTTTGTGGTATGTTAATATCTGTTTTGTCTCAGATGATAATACTGCAGTTTCTTCGCTTGATATTAACAGGATCACATAACTGACACTATTTCTCTGTAAACCAACACTGAGATTACCATGGGTACTTTAACAATACTAAAGTACATTCCCAGAGAACTAACTGGCCCCAACAGTGTATTTGAGCTAACTACACTGCATCCTCCCCTCTAAACAAAGTGGTTGAATCTTAGAGACATGGCAAAGGATTATAGCTAGCCATGCCCAAAGAACACCACTGAAAAGCAACTACAGAGAGCTCTATACTAGCAACAAAGACTTAGACTGTAAACATCCACAAATTCAGCCCAAAACAAACAAACAGAACCATAGAAACATGAGAAGACAAGGCAACAAAAATGCCTCCTCAAATTCCCTACTCCCCCAAAGCCAATTCAGAGGTCACAGAGGGGCAACACAGCATAAGCCACACACCCAAATTACTCGAAAGGATAACAGAGGAGGTTAGAAAATAGATCAAAGAGATACTCAGTAGGATCAGAGGAGATACAACTACAGACACTCCTTGTTTAATGACCAAGCTCAGTTTCTGCGACTAAGTCATTAAATGAAGTGGTCCCTAACCAAGTAACTGTATATAGTATGTACATTACAATATTCAGAACAAAGAAATGGTCAAAGGAAGCTCCAATTTGATCACTTTGTTTTTATTTGTATAAATCTTATATGCAGTACATAAAACTACATAACATAAAACATAAACAGAACATAAAACTACAGTGCTGTACTGTACAGTACAACCAGCAAAAATTGCAGTACTGAATAAAGGTGTAGTGTACAAAAAGAAGATATTGTACAAAAAAAGAGTCATAAATCTGAGCAGCAGGTCATAAGTCTGAACAGCATGCCTTGGTCATAAGTCTAAACAGTCATTAAACTGTAAGGTCACTAAATGAGGACTATCTGTAAACAGATAATGGAAGTAATAACCAAAAAGATGGAGGAGCTTTTGAAAGACACTAATAAAAAACTAGATGAGCTAACCAAAATGATACAAACCATGAATGACCAGTTTGCCAAAGAATTAGAGTCAATGAAAAGGTTTCAAAAAGAAATCCAGGAGATTAAAAATCATATTGAAAGTATGTGCAGCAGAACTGACTAATGTGAGGGCAGAATTCCAGAACTAGAAGACAATGAAGCCTTCAAAGACCAACTATTCAAAGACACATTAAAAATAACGAGAGAAAGTGAAAAATGGGTCCAACAGCTGCTAGATTATGCAAAGAAGACTAATAATTTGAATAAATGAAAAATCTGAAGGCTGGAAAAAGCCACAAAAAACCTGATCACAAAAATAATGGCAGTGTAGTGGTTAATTAATTAATGACCAGCTGAATTGAGTTACTGTGGTTCTGGGTGTGGAAGATCCACTTAAGGAGGACTGTTGTCTGAACGGTATAAAAGGAGAAAAGGAGGGGAAGATTTCATGCTGATTTTCCTTAGAGAAGATTTGGCTGTTCTCTTTGGAGGAATTCTGGTCCTCACTTTCACTAGGGATGGCTGCTGTTCTCTTGGGAGAGTTCTGGCCTTCCCCTTGTCTTGAGTGTTGTCTCTTGCCTTTTAGCACAGACACTTTGGTTTCCAGCACCAGCCTTTCAGTCTGCCCATGCAGACTCTGTAGTGTCCTACACCAGCCCTTGGGCTCTCTGGAACAGACCCTCCAGTCTTCCATTGCAGATCCCTTGGTCTGCTGATACAGACTCATGCGGGCCATTGCCATGGGCTCCAGGCCTTTGGTTGGACTCATACAGGACACTGCTGTGAGATCCAGGCCCTAAGCCGGATTCTTCAGATCTCTAGTGTGCATATGGATCCCTTTCATTCTTCTACATATGGCTCTGTGGGTGGATATTGTCAGCTAATCTTGTAAATTTCTGTGTCCTTCATTAAAACTGTTTCTCTTGCAAACACTGACTACAACAGGAAGAAAACTTCCCAAACATGGCGAAAGAAATAACACACAGATAAATGAGGCATATAGAACCTCAAATATCCATGACCAAAAGAGAAACTTTCCATGGCACATTATACTCAAAGTTACCAGAAGTCCATCATAGGGACAAAATCTCAAAAGGTGTTAGAGAAAAGCAACAAATCACATATAAAGGTAAACCATTAGGATTACAGCATATTTCTCTATACAAACCTTAAAGGTCAGGAGGGCTTAGAGCAAAGTGTTTCAAGCCCTGAAAGATAACAAATTCCAACTCCAAATTAGATAGGTTGCAAAATTTTCCCTCAAAATTGACAGATAAATAAGATATTTTCATGACAGGGAACACCTCAAGAATTTCATGACCACCAAAACAGCATTACAAAAAATGCTCAAGGATATTCCAGAAAGAGCCGAGCCCAAAATGCAATAAGTCAAATGTTCATAATGGCACAGTTCATAATAGCTAAAGCTTGGAAACAGCCCAAGTGCCCATCAACTGGAAACTGGATAAAGAAGGTGTGGTTTTTTTATAAAATGGAGTACTACTCAGCCATAAAGAATGAGAAACTAGAGACATTTATAGCTAAATGGC
>NW_004624803.1:9617611-9630101 GCF_000247695.1 Heterocephalus glaber | reverse complement strand
AGCGTTTGGTAAGGCCTTTGGTCTTACATTCTGGAGGCACCGCTGGGATCCCCGGGTGTGCTCCACTTCAGCTCCTCGGAGCGTTTGGTAAGGCCCTCGGTCTTACATCTCAGATACTGATTTAACCTTTAAAGAGTTCTGGAAGGAACATTAGAACATCTTTTCCTATGTGGGGTTAATTGAGAAATCCTGGATCAATGTCTCTCTAAGGACACTGAGATCTGCCTGGAAGAATGTGTGGCCTAAAATTGTACAGGAGAGAGACTTTGAAGGCAATTGGCCAACTTGAGTTACAACCAGCCCTCGGGAATGAATTGTCAATGGCCCCCTGTACTCCCAAACTTATTATAACACAATCCCAGTCAAAATACCAGTAGCACTTCTCATACAACTAGAAAAAAACAATCCTAAAATTTACATGGAACCAGAAAAGATCTAGAATAGCAAAAGCAATTCTGGGCAACAAGGGCAAGGAAGGGGGCAGCACAATGCCAGGCTACAAGTTACACTACAATGCTGCAGTGGTTTTTAAAAGAGCATGGCATAGGGAAAAAAGTGACTTGGTTTTTTTTCTAAGAGTAGGAAGAAAGAAAGAAGAAGAAAGAGAGAAAGAAAGCTTCTAAGAGACACAGAAGGGGGACCAGAAAGTGGGTTGCCTGCCCATCCCACTTTTCAAAGATGTTTTATACAGCAAAGCCATGTGGTGAGGTGGGTACAAAGTGGGACAAAACTCTAAGACCCAATGGAAATTTACAAGGTGGGAAGGAGGTGGGACAAAACCATGACCAACCAATAAGATTATAAGTACAGTCACCCAGGTAATATTGATTAAATGGGGATCAAAAGAGAAGACAAGTCACATACAAGGAATTTCCCATTTAGAATATCAATCACTGCTATCTATCTCTAGGGGAAGTAGTACTTCTTTTCCTTTTTATAATGCTAACCAGTGAATGTGTCTCAATTGTTCTCCATGTTGGTTCCTTGCTGTGTTGGCTCCTGGAGGGCTGATGCATTAAGGGACACCCTGTCTACCCACCAACAAAATATCTAATTAACTTACCTATGTATAATAGGGAAAAAAACTGACTTGTGGATCAATGGAATAGAATAGAGAATGCAGAATTAACTCCAGCAAACAGCTACCTTATCTTTCACAAAGGGGTCAAATACTTTCACTGGAGGAAAGATAGCCTCTTTAACAAATGGTGCTGGGAAAACTGGTTATCTACATGCAAAAGATTGAATTTAGACCCATATCTTTCAATGAACACTAAAATAAAATAAAAATGGATGAAAGATCTAAGCATTAGAACAGAAACACTTAATCTTCTGGAAGAGAGAATAGGCAAAACTCTTGAAGAGATAGGTGTAGGCAGAGACTTTCTGAACAAAACCCTAGTTGTGCAAGAAATAATACCAGAAATCAACAAATGTGATTACATCAAATTTTAAAAGCTTCTGCACAGAAGAGGAAACATGAACAGAGTAAAAAGACAACCTACACAATTGGAAAAATTTTTTCCAGCTATTTCTCAGACAAAGGACTAATATCTAAAATATACATAGAACTCAAAAAATATTAGACCACCCCAAATTTAAAGGCATAATAAAAAATTGGCATCTGAAATAGACACTTCTCAGATGAAGAAGTACAAATGCTCATTAAATACGTGAAAAAATGTTCAACGTCGCTGATCATTTGAGAAGTAAAAATTAAAACAACACCAAGATTTCATTTCACTCCAAAAAGAATGGCTACCATCAAGAAATTGACCAGTAACAAATTCTGGCAAGGCTATGGAGGAGAAGAAACCTTTCTTTATTGCTGGTGGGAGTATAAATTGGAACTATCACAATGGAAAACAGTATGGAGATTCCTCAAAAAATTAAAACTAGAATTTCTATTTGACCCAACTATTCCCATTTTAGATATTTTCCCAAAAGAGTTAAAAACATCATAACACAATGATGTATGTATGTGTGTATAAACATGCATACCCATGTTTATAGCAGCACAATTCATAATAGCTAAATCTTGAAAATATCCTATATGTCCATCAACAGATGAATGTATAAAGAAAATGTGGTATTTATACACAACAGAGTATTACTCTGCTGTAAAGAAGGATAAACTTGAATCAATTGTAGGAAAACGGATGCACTTTGAGACTATAATGTTAAGTGAAGTAAATCAGACACACATGCTTAAATATCTCATGGTTTCTCTTATATGAGAAACTCAATATATAAATAAAGTGCAAAATAAAACATAGCCAACAGAAAAAAAAGAGAGAGAAAAAAGCTATTGTAATCTAGGATGGGCAATATATCTAAAAGTGTCTAAAAGTGTCCTTTGATTTAGTATAATTGTCTTATGTGTTTTATATGTTTTTGGCCTATTAGTCTGATTGTTAATGTGTATATATGACAATTAACTCTATAAGAATTTATAAATAAATGAATCAGATGCTGGCAAAAAGGGGAGTGGAATGGAAGGGGAAAAGGAACTGAAATGTTTTGTGTACATGTACCAATTCCCCACTATGAATGTGATCATTATGTACTGAAAACATGTACTAATAAAAATAAAATTTTAAGAATGAACAATGACCTAATAAAAATGATATTTCTTAAAGACCTATTCAGTAGTATAAATGTATCCTGACCCTTAATTCAAGGTAACTAACATCTTGGCATTTGCCACCCTTCATGATTAAAGGTATAGTCTCTTTATGTATCTATCACTTTGAAAATCTATCATTTTGCAATAAATTTGCCCATACTTTGTGTTATGGCTTGTATCTAGATGTACCCTCAAAGCCTCATGCACTCATAGGTGGGGTTTTCAGAGGTGGATGGATCTAGGGTGTGTGATAATGAGATTAATAATGTGATACTGGGATTAATGGTGTGATGCTAGGATTAAGGGTGCCTTACCTTGGATGTGAGTGCTACCCACCCTGAGGATGGGTAGCCTGGATAGAATATGAGGGACAGAAAAAGGGCTACTGCTTGCTACTTTGCTGTATTGCTGCCTTCTGCCTGCCATGAATTGTTTATCTTCTCCAATGCCACTCTGGCTTGGAGAGAGCTGATTACGGACTGAAACCTCTACAAACAGTAAGCTACAATAGACCTTTAATCCTCTAACTTTGGGTGTTGGGTATTTTGTCTCAGCAATGAGAAAAATATAACTAAGACACTCTGTATGTGTCTCACCTGAATTCTTTTTTGAAGACACAAGAACTGAGGAACATCTCCAGTTCTTTGCAATGTTAGAGCCCAGTTTCCCAGTGACAACACCATTAATTCCAGAACACTTTCACCCCTTTAAATAGAAACCCCTTACCTGTTAACAGCCACTTCGAATTTCCCCTTTTCTCATCTGGAAACCATTAATTTAATTTCTATCCCTAAGGATTTCTCTACTCAGACCATTTTTCTCTAATGGAATGATATAATACATAGTCTTTTATGTCTGCCTCCTTTCATATAGTATGAAATATTCAAGGCTCATCCATGTTCTAGCATGTATCAATATTTCATTTCTTTTTATGACTGAATAATACTGTACTCCATTGGACAGATGTGCTACATTTGCTTATCCATTCTTAAACTGAATGTTTAGGTTGTTTCCACTTTTTAGCTATTATGAATAATGACACTTTTTAAAAAATTAATTTTATTGGTACTTTTAGGTATACAGTATAATGACATTCATCATTGGAAATTTGCACCTTTACACAATCTCTCTTGGTTCTTATTATTTCCCCATTCCCCTGCCCTCCCTTCAACCCCTCCATCCCTCCCTATTTACAAAGACTTTGTTTCCATTTTTTCATTTTCTCATATTAATTCTACTCCCTTCTTTCCTTTCCCCTACCCCTCCCACTTATCCTTCTCCTTTGCCCCTTTTCTTCCTATTTCACATTATCTATTATACCTTTAATGATGACACTAGAATATACAAGGTTTTTTCTTTCTTTTTCTATTTTTTTCAGTACTAGAGATTGAACCCAGGGTTCTCACATGCTTTATTTTCTTAAGTTGGCCGGGTTGTCCTTGAATGCACAATTCTCCTGCCTCAGCTCCCTGAGTAGATGTTAATACGGTCCTGTGCTACAGTGCTTGGCTCATGTACAAGCTTTTGTATGAACATATGGTTTCAATTTTCTTGAGTTTAGCCCTAGGAATCAAATTACTGGGTCACAAGTTGACTCTATGTTTAATTTTAGAGGAGCTCTCAAACTGTTTTACCCATTGCTGGCACTATTTTACATTCCTACTAAGAATGTATGAGATTCTTAATTTCTCTACATTCATACCAAAATGTGTTATTTTCTGATTTTTATTTTTTTATATAGCCATCCTACTGATTGTGAAGTAGTATGTCATTGTGGTTATTTGCATTTCCCTGAGAATTAATGAGCTGATTAATTATTTGTGTATCTTTTAGGGAGAAATGTCTATTCAAATACTTTGACCAAATTTTTTTTTTTTGGTACCAGGGATTGAACTCGGGTACTTGCACCTGCGAGGTAGGCAGTACAACCACTGAGCTAAATCCCTGGCCCTGACTAATTTTTAATTAAGCTTTATGTCCTTTTATTGTTGTCTTTTAAAAGTGATTTACAGCCAAGGATTTGGCTCAGTCTGCTGCGCAAATGCAAGGACCTCAGTTCAATCCCCGGTTCCAAAAAAAATGAAAATAAAAAAAGCGATTTACATATTCTGGATACTAACCCTTGTCAGATGAATAATATGTAAATATTTTATACTATTACATAAAATTTATTTTCACTTTCTTGGTGTCAATTTTTTGGTGTTTTTTGTAGTGCTAAGAACATAACCCAGGAGTCACACATGCTAGGCAAGTGTTCTATCACTGAGCTATATTCCTAGACCTCTCATTTTCTTAATAGTGTCCTTTGAAGCAGAAAAGATTTAAATTTCTGTGAACTCTAATTGACCTATTTTTTCTTATGTCAATTTGCTTTTGGTGTCAATTAAGAAACCATTGGCTAATTCAAGGTCACAAATATTTATGCACACCTATTGCCTTAAAATATCACGAAGATTTACATATACGTTTCTTTTTAAGAGTATATTCTTTTTGCTCTTACATTTAACTCTTTGATGCATTTTGATTTAATTTTGTATATCTTGTGAAGTGAGAGTCAAAATTCACTCTTGTAGTTGTTCCAGTACCAATTGTTGAACAGTCTATTCTTTCCCCTGTTGTATGGTTTTAGTACCATTACAAAAAAATTAAACAGCGATGTATGGGTTTATTTTTGGAGTCTCAATGCTGTCCTATCAATTTGTATGTCCATCCTTATGGAAGTTTCGCCTTTGATTAATATAGATTTATAATATGTTTTGAAACTGTAAAGTCAGTGTAATCCAACTTTTTTTTTCTTTTCAAGATCATTTCAGCTAGTCATGGTCCTTGTATTTTCACATGAATTTTAGGATCAGCTTGTCCATTTCTGGAAAGGGAGAAGTTGAAAATTTGATAGAGATTATATTAAATATCTAGTGATCTGGGAAAGTATTGCTGGGCGGGTGGGGGGCGGGATACAAGGGATTCAAGCCAGGGCCTTTGCCCCGAGCTATATTACTAGTCCTTGAAATTAAAAAAAAATTTTTTGAGACAGGGTGTCACAAAGTCACTAAGTTGTCCAAGCTGGGCTCAAACTTTTGATCTTCCTGCCTCAGACTTTCAGGGTGCTGGGATTACAGGCATGCACCACCACATCTGGTCTCAACATAGTTTTGTTATTTTCAGTGTGTAAGTCTTGTACCTCCTTGGTTCAGAATGAGTCTAATAATTTTATTAGTGGATTCTTCAGGATTTCCTATATACAAGATCATGCTATATCCAAATAGAAATAGTTGTATTTTTCTCTTTCAATATAAATGCCTTTAGTTTCTCTTTCTTGTCATTTATAATTTATCTGTCTAGAACCTCCAGTACAACATTAAAGTATTGAGAGCAGATATCTTTGTCTTTTTTCTGATTTTAGGGGAAACATTTCAATCTTTAGACATCAAATATTGTATAAACTGTTGGGGTTTTAAAAGTGCCTTTGATTAAGTTTAGGAAATTCTTCATATTCCTAGTTTTTTCATCATAAAAGTTTATTGTATGATTTCAAGTGCTTCTTCTGTGACTATTGCAATAATTATATTGTTTTGTTCTTGTATTAATATAGTACATTGGATTGATTGGTTTTCATATGTTGAACCAACCTTGCATTTCTAGTATAAATCACACTTGTTTATGGTGTATAATTCCTCTGTTATGTCCTAGGGACTGTTTGATAGCATATCGTACTTTTGTGTCTATATCCAGAACACATATTAGTCTGTAGTTTTTTGTAGTTGCGTTGTCTGGATTTGGTATCAGAATAATGCTGGCCTCATACAATTATGAACTATCTTCCCTTATTTGGAAGACTTGTTAAAGATTGCCATAACTTAGCTTTTAAATATTATTTGCTTTACCAGCCAGGGATTTGGCTCAGTGGTTCTGCCACCTGCCTCACAAGTGCAGGGAACCGAGTTTGATCCCTGGTACAAAAAAAAAAAAAAAAGATAATAAATATTGCTTTACCAATGAAGCAATCTCAGATTTTCTTTGTTTGAAGAATTGTGATTTCTAATTTAATCTCTTGTTTTACATCCATCTACTGTATTTATTCCTAAATCAGTTTTAGTATTTTGTATCTTTCTAGGAATTTGCATATTTTATCTAGGTTATTTAATTTGTCAGAGTAATAACTGGGAAAATGTTTTTGCATTCTGTAGGCTGTCTCTTCTGTTGGTTGTTTCATTTGCTGTGCAGAAGATTTTTAATTTGATATGATACCATTTGTTAATTCTTGCTTATTTCTTGTGCCATTGGGATTCTGTTCAGAAAGTTCTTGCCTATGTCTAGGTCTTCAAGAATTTTACGAAACTTATCTTCCAACATATTAAGTGTTTTCAATTGAACATTTAGATCTTTGACTCATTTTGATTCTAGATTAGTACATGGAGAGAATTATGGGTCTGCATTCAATCTTCTTCATGTGGATAGCCTGTTTTTCTAGAGTGCTCTTGGTATTCTGGGTCTGTTCCTGTTCCATACGAATTGTAAGATTGTTTTCTCAAGTTTAGCGAGAAACTTCATTGGTTTTTTGATTGGGATTGAATTAAATCTTTTTTTTTTTTGTACCGGGGATCGAACTCGGGTCCTTGCGCTTACGCAGCAGGTGGTGAAACCACTAAGCTAAATCCCAGGCCCTGAATTAAATCTTTATATCAGTTTTGGAAGTGCCACCATTTTGATTATTGGTTGTGCCTCTTGAGGAACAGGAGAAAGTTTTCCATTTCCTGTTGTCTTCTTCAATTTCCTTTTTCTGAGTGTTGCAATTTTCACTGTAGACGTCTTTCACTTCCTTGGTTAGGGTAAATCATAAGTAGTTTTTTTGATGCTATTGTGAATGGTGTTGTTTTCCTAAATTTTCTTCAGTGAGTTAATCATTAGTGTACAGTAATGTTATTGATTTTTGTGTGTTTATTTTTTTACTGCTACATGGATGGATTTGGTTATTAATTCCAGGTGCCTTTTAGTGTAGTTTTATTGTTCTTGTAAGTAAAGGATCTTATCATGTGCAAAGAATGATATTTTTACTTTATCTTTTCCTATACATATTCCTTTTAATTTTTGTCTTTGTTGATTGCTCTGGCTAACATTTTGAGGACTATGTTGAAGAGAAATAGTCATAATGGACATCCTTGTTCTTGATTTTAGAAGGAAAGTTTTCAGTTTTTGCCCTTTTAATGTGATGTTAGCAGTAGGTTAGTCTTACATGGCTTTTATCAGATTGCAATAAGGTCCTTTTACAAATATTTTTTTTCAAGGATTTTACCATGGATTGGTGATGAATTTTATTTATTTATTTTTATTAAGTTTATTGGTACAATTAAATATACATAATGATCATGTTCATCATAGGGAATTTGTACCTGTACATGATATATATTAATTTTTCTTTTTCCCCCATTCCCCTCCCCTCCCTTCAACCTCTCTTACCTTCCTTATTTGCAAAGCTTTATTTTCATTTTACCCTTCTTTTCTCATTTCTTTCCTTTCCCCTCCTTCCTTTCTCCATCCCCCTTCCCTTGTTCCCCTTTCCTTTTGAACAATTTCTTTCTATTTCACAATATTATAAATGTTTGTCCTTATTTACACTTTTATTTACTTACACTAGAGAAATAATGAAATATTTACACATATGTGTCCAAGTTATTTCACTTAAGAGTATGATCTCAAGGTACATCCATTTACCTAGAAATGTATCAGATTTATTCTTCTTCATGGCTGAGTAATACCCCCATTGCATTTAAAAACCCACATTTTTTTATAAATTCATTGGTTGATGGGCATTTGGGTTGTTTCCAATATTTAGCTATTACAATCTGTGCTGCTATAAAGATGGGTATGCATATATCACTGTGATATGATGCTTTCAATTCTTTTGGGAAGATACCAAGAAGCAGAAATAGGCTGGGTCAAATGGGACCTCTAAGCCTAGTTTTTTGAGGAATCTCCACACTGATTTCCACAGTGCTTGTACCAGTCTACACTCCCACCAACAGTAGAGAAGGGTTCCTTTTTCATCACAGCCCTGCCAACATTTATTGTTGGTTGATTTCTTGATAATAGGCATTCTCTCTGGAATGAGATAGAATCTCTGTGATGTTTTAATTTGCATCTCTCAAATGACCAGTGATATTGAACATTTTTTCATATATTCATTTGTCATTTCTGCTTCTTCACCTAGGAAGTGTGTATTCATCTCAGATGCTCATTTTTGGATTTAGTCTTTAAATATGGGGGGTATGATTTTTTTCAATTCTTTATCTGTTCTATATATTAGTCTTTTGTCTGAGGAAAAACTGCTTAAAATTTTGTCCCATTCTGTGCGTTGTCTTTTCACATTGTCGATGACTTCTTTTGCTGTGCAAAAGTTTTTTAACAAGATGAGATCCCAATTATTGATTCTTTGTAGTATTTTGTCTATGATTGGGGTTTGGTTCATGAAGCCTTTGCCTATACCTATGTCAAGAGTTCTATCTCTTCTTCCAACAGATTTAGTGTTTCTGTTTTAATATTTAGATTTTTGATCCATTTTGATTTTAGTTTAGTGCACAGTGAAAGACAGGAGCTAGTTTTAGTGTGCAGCATGTGGAAAGCCAGTTTTCCCAGCACCATTTTTTACAGAAGCTATGTTTGTTCCAGTGAAGGTGTTTGGCCCCTTTGTCAAAGATAAGATGGCTAAGTGTGTTTGGAATAGTTTCTGTATCTTCTAATCTGTTCTATTGATCCTCAGGTCTGTCTTTTTTTTTTTTTTTTGCCAGTACTATGCTATTTTTATCATGGTAGCTCTGTAGTATAATTTCAAGTCAGAGATTGTGATGTTTCCTGCCTTGCCTTTATTGCCCAGAATTGTTTTTGCTTTTTTAGGTCTCTTCTGGTTCCAAATGAATTTTAGGAAAGTTTTCTTTAGTTTTGTGAGGTATTCTAATGGTATTTTGATTGGAGTTGCAATAAATCTGTATAACAAATTTGGGAGTATGGCTATTTTCACTATGTTGGTTCTTCCTACCTAAGAACAAGGGATATCTTTCCATTTTCTGATACCTTCTTCCATGTCCTTTTTCAGTGGACTGTAATTTTCAATGTAAAGATCTTTTACTTCTTTTGTTAGATTGATTCCTAAGTATTTCATTTTTTGGATGCTTTTGTGAAAAGTGTTGTTTCTCTAATATCTCTCTCACTGAGTTTGTTATTTGTGTACAGGAAGGCTATTGATTTTTCTGTGTTCAACTTGTATCCAGCTGTGCTACTGAATTTGGTTATTAAATCTAGAAGTGTTTTGGTGCAGTTTTGGGGGTCCTCTATCACATCTGCAAATAGTGATAATTTAACTTCTTTCTTTTCTATCTCTTGTCTAATTGCTCTGGCTAATGTTTTCAGAACTATATTGAATAGGAGCAGTGTTAGTGGACATCCTTGCCTTGTTCCTCATTTTAGAGTAAAAGTTTTCAATTTTTGACCATTTAATATGAAGCTGCTAGTTAGTTTGTCACATATGACTTTTATCAGATTGAGATAAAAACCATCTATTCCAATTTTCTGTAGGGTTTTTTAAAATCATGAATGGGTGTTGGACTTTGTCAAATGCTTTTTCTACATCTATTGAGAAGATCATGTGATTTTTGTCTTTGGCTCTGTTGATGTGGTATATTACATGTATTGATTTGTGTATGTTGAACCATCTCTGCATCCCTGGGATGAATCCCACTTGGTCAGGGTGTATGGTCAGGGTGTATGATCTTCTTGATGATCTGTTGCATTCTTTTTGCCAGCATCTTATTGAAGGCTTTTCCATCTATGTTCATATAGGGAGATTGATCTCTAGTTCTCTTTTTTGGATGGGTCCTTCCCTGGTTTTGGTATCTGGCTAATACTTGCTTCCAGGAATGATTTTTCCAGGAATGAGTATTCCTTCTCTTTTAATTTCATTAAACAGTTTGAAGAGTAGTGGCATTAGAGCTTGTCTAAATTTCTTGAGAATTCAGCCATCAGTACCTGGGCTTTTCTTTGTTGATAAGATTTTAATTACATTTTCCATTTCATTGATATGGTGTTATTCATAATTTTTATATCTTCTAGACTCAGCTTTAATAAATCATATTTATCTAGGAATCTGTCCATTTCTTATGTGTTTTCCATCTTGTTAGACTACAGGTTCTCTAACTACATATTGATGATCTGATTTCCACAGGATCCACTGTGATTTCACTCTTTTCAATCCTAATTACATGGATTTGAGCCTTTTCTTTCCTTTCTTGATAAGAAAGGTTGGCTAAGGGTTTATTAATTTTACTTAATATTTCAAACAACCAACTTTTTGATTCATTGATTCTTTGTATTATTTTCTTAGTCTCAAGTGCATTAATTTCTGCTCTGATTTTTATGCTTTCCTCTCTTGTACATGCTTTGGGCTTGATTTGTTCTTCTTTTTCTAGACATTTGAGTTTCAACATTAGGTCATTTATTTGACCTCACTGTGTATTCCTGATGTGATAATTCACTAGTATAAATTTCCCTCTGAGGACTGCTTTCATTGTGTCTGATAAGATCCAGTATGTTGTATCAGTATTATTACTTAATTATAGATACTGTTTAATTTCTTCTTTAGTTTCATCTGTGACTCATTGGTTGTTCAGGAGAGTGTTAATTTCCATGTGTTAATGGAGTATTTCTGATTTTTTTTTGCCTTTGATTTCCTATTTCATTGCACTGTGGTCTGATAATATGCATGGGATAATTTCAATTCCTTTGCATTTACTTAAGCATGTTCTATTGGCTAGTATGTGATTTATTTTGGAGAACATCTCATGTCCAGCTAGAAGAATGTGTATACTGATGTTGTGGGGTGGAACACTCCGTAGACCTCTACTAAGTCCATTTGTTCAAAAGTTTGGTTCAGTTCTGATATTTCTTTGTGGGTTATTTTTGTCTAGTTGATCTGTCCATTTGTGTCAGTGGACTATGAAGGTCCCCCATTATAATTCTGCTAGTGCTAATTAGATTTTTCATGTCCAGTAATATTTGTTTTATATAGTTGAGTGCACCAGTATTTTGTGCATGTATATTTATCTCTTCTTCTTGGAGTTTTCCCTTAACAAAAAAATATGCAGAGATCTTCTTTGTCACTTTTGATCAGTCTTTTTTTGTTTGTTTGTTTAAATTCTTTTATTGATACATTTTAGGTATACAATAAGTACATTTATCATTGGGTACTTGTAGCTGTACATGATGTATCTTTCTTCTTATTTTTTCCCCATTACTTGTGCGCCCTTCACCCCTCCACCCTTCCCTAGTTACATATTTTGTTTCCATTTTTTTTCTTTTCTCATAAATTTTCCTTTCCACTCTTTCCTTTCCCCATCTCCTCCCACCACCCTTTGGACCTTTTCCTATTTCAAAGTATCAATTATTAGTTATTAATCCTTTTAATCCTTATTTACACTCTCAGTCTCTCAAACTAGAGAAACTATTCGGTATTTACACGTGTGTCTTATTTATTTTACTTAAGAATATGGCCTCAATATGCATTCATTTAGCTATAAATGACTCTAGTTTCTCTTTCTTTATGGCTGAGTAGTACTCCATTTTATTAAAAAACCACATCTTCTTTATCCAGTTTCCAGTTGATGAGCACTTGGGCTGTTTCCAAGCTTTAGCTATTACAAACTGTGCCACAATAAACATGGGTACAGATATATCACTGTGGTATGATTCTTTTAATTCTTTTGGGAAAATACCCAGCAGGGGAATAGCTGGGTCAAATGGGACCTCCAGCCCTAGTTCTTTGAGGTATATCTCCACATTGATTTCCATAGTGGTCGCACCAGTCTGCACTCCCAC
>NW_004624803.1:9584786-9602110 GCF_000247695.1 Heterocephalus glaber | reverse complement strand
ATTTTTTCCACATCCCCTTTTGTTGCCAGTTCAGTGGGTCCAGGTGGTTGAGTATCAGAGTGTTCCATCTCATTTCCCTTTGGGGTTACTCTAGGTGATCTGGAAGTCTGATTTTGAGACTTATTTACATGTTTTCTCATTTCAACTGGGGCGGGGGGCTGTTAGTGCTTGCACCAATTACCTCCTCTGAGCTGAGTGAGGTGAGACAGGGGCTGGGAGCAGCAGTAGGGATGGTGACCCAAAAGCCCTTTCCTGTGGGCTGGGAGCAGCCAGAGGGATGGTGGCTGGGAAACCCCTTCCTCTGGACCAGGAGCAGTGGGATGGTGGCTCAGAAGCCCCTCCCTCTGGGCCGGGAACATTTGCACTCAGTACCTTGGTCTGGTGTTCTGGTGTCCTCTGCATCTTTGTAGTGTGGAATCAGGTGGCTGCCTGTCTGCAGCGGGGTGACTGGGTGTCTTCCACGTGACTCAGGACCTCAGCAGGGCACTCACAGACCTGCCTGTCTGCAGCGTGGTGATTCGGAGTCTTCTGTGCTACCCAGGACCCCGGCAGGGCGCGCACAGACCTGCCTGTCCACAGCGGGCCGACCTGGCAAGTTCCGGGCAACCCAGGACCTCGGCAGGGCACAGGCAGACCTGCCCGTCTGCAGCGGGGTCTCTGCATTGTTATATTGTTTTATGAAGTCCTGTGACTATGTTTTGTTTGATCTACAAGTCTTTTATTTCTGGTTAATTTTCTTTTCTTTTTTCTTTTTTTGTATGGGGATTGAACTCTGGACCATGCACCTGTGAGGCAGTATTTCTGGTTAATTTTGGCATCAGGATGTATGTCCCTTCCTTTCTTCCAATTATCTGTGTTTTTAGATGGTTTTCCCTGAGTAGTTCCAACATAGCTCCTCCTCTATTCAACCTTGTTGAATCCTGCAATGGGGAATTGATTTTTTTTTTTTTTTTTTTTTTTGGCACTGGGGATTGAACTCAGGACCTTACGCTTGCAAGGCAGGCATGGTGCCGCCAAGCTAATCCCCAGCCTGGAGCATTGAATTTTTTTTTTCAACACTAAAGTTCTGTATTATTTATCACTGAAGAAAGAAAACAGAGCAGCAAGTTCTGTGTTGACTTCAATATGACCAAACAGTTAATCTTTAACATAACTACTACACTCCAAAATTGAAGTCAACACAGTCATTACTACAAATTACTTGTTGAAAGACTCTATCTTGGAGAAAGAAAATTCGGAAAAAGAATTTAAACAATTTCTCCAAACCACATTTATAAATATTGTCATATTTAAAGTGCTTGAGAGGCATGAATTCTCCATTAATGGAAAGCAGTTTCCTATTGGCAACAGAAAAAAACTCAGCAATAGTTTACCAAAAGTTGTAAGTTTAAAAGGTGTATTGTTTCACGGTTTGCACTAGAGCAGTATTGCCATTACAATAAAGACTGCAAATTGCTTCATACTCACCTCAAGTAAAATCTACAGAAAATCCCACCAACTCCAATGTTTACTGCACTTAGAGTGAACCTAAAAACTTTCTAAAGTCAGTTAAAAGTAAATACCTCAAAATACCTAAAGAGGTATGTTTCAATTACTAATGGTGTGAAAATTGTTTCAGATCCACTGGTTTAAAGAGTCTTCAAATAACATATTCTTTAACAGAACCTTACCTCATTCCAAATTAATATCAGATATTTCAAAATCAAAAGAAAAAAATATGTTCTATACCAAGATGCAGGTATTACTCAATACCTGATGGGTTCACATTTTAGATTTATTTGTTAGTTTTTCTTTTTTTGTAAACAAATGATTGATGAAATAATGCAACACCTTAAATTCCAGAAAATGGTATTGTTTCCTACCCTCCTGTGGATAGGGTGCATGATCAATCTATTTTATAGGATTAATACAAGTTTGTGCTTTTGTGTTATTGTGAAATGTTAAAGAATCCAATTTAGACTGAAGTACAAGTATAATAATCCTTGACTGTGATCAAACCTATGTAAGATATGAGAGTTTGAATCCATTCTCTCGGGACTTAGTGTTGTACTGTGGTCCATCCATCTTCATCAGTCTCATTTTTAACACAAGGAAGGGATTTCCTATCTTTATCTTCTCTCCATGAGGCCTTCTCTTTTTCACCTTCCCTTTCTCAGTCTCTTTCTCTTTCTCCATCTCTTGACAGAGCTGGGGGAGGAACACGATGAGGGGGATCCCGCTTTTCTGCCCGGTCATCTTTCCTGTCAACAGCAGGTCTCCAAGAGCTTACTTCATCAAGTTCTGATCTGAGAGGAGGACCTCCAGTCTTGGTCATCTCTTAGGTCTCGTTGTTCTCTTAGATCACGCAGATCATCTCTCTCCCAATGATGGTCATCCCTTTCATCATGGTGACTTGAATCTCTCCAGCTTGAAGATTCTTCAGCTGGTCCTCTTCTCCAGCCACCTTCATCCCTGGGTCTCCTGAAGTGATCCTCATGATCAGCGTATCTCTCTCTCTCTGTCCCTTTCTTGTTTAGGGTCTTTGTCATTCTCCTCATGATCCTGATTGTCTCTATCCCTTTCTTTATCCCTATCCAATTCACGTTCTTCTGATGGTCTTGATTCTCGAGGTAGATTCCAGCTCTCTTCTCTGGCATTTTACTTCTCTGTCCATCCACCTGGCTTAACATATGCTCCAGAGCATTGAATTTTATCAAAGACTTTTTCTACATCTATCGACATGATCACATGACATTTGTCCTTTGTTTATGTGATGAATTACTTTTATTGATATGAATATGTTGAACTGTCCTTGCACTCCTGGGATGAAGCCTACTTGGTCATGTTGTATGAATTTTTTGATGATTTGTTGCATACTGCTTGCCAGTATGCTGTTAAGGATTTTTGTATCTATGTTCATTAGAGAGATTGGCTTGCAGTTCACTTTTTTGGTTGGATCTTTCATTTTGAGATCAAGATAATGTGAGATTTTGAGAATGATTTTGCAATTACTCCTTTCCTCTCAAGTTTCATTAAAAAGTTTGAGGAGTATTAGTATTAGATCTTTCCTAAAATTCATGTAGAATTTGGCTGGGAATCCATCGAACCCTGGTCTTTTCTTGGTAGATTTTAAAAAAAACTGCTGCTTTAGTTTCATTGCTTGTTACTGAATTGTTCAAGATTTTCAAATCTCTTTGGTTCAGTTTTGGTAACTCATATGTATCTAGGAATCTCTCCATTTTTTCTGAGTTCTCTAATTCTTGCCATCCATAATTGTAAAGTAGTTGCTAATAATTTTCTTGACTTTGGTATCGTCTGTTGTGATTTCACCTTTTTCATTTCTAATTGCATTCATGTCTTTTCTTTCCTTTTGGGGGGGAAGGATTTGGCAAAGTTTTGTGTATTTTGTATATTCTTTCAAAGAATCAGCTCTTTGATCCTTTGTATTCTTCAGTCTCCATTTCATTCATTTTTGCTCTTTATAATTTCCTTCTTTGTACAAGCTCTGGATTTGAATTATTCTTGCTTTCTAGGCCCTCAAAATGCATTATTAGGTTTTTGGGCTCTGTTTGTGTTGTGGGCATTCACCACTCTAAACTTTCTGCTGAGGTCAGCTTTCACTGTGTCCCACATGTTCTGGTATGTTGTACTGGCATTAGCATTTAATTCTAGGAACTGTCTTATTTCTTTCTTAATTTCCTCTGTGACCCATTGATTATTCAAGTGTATTGTGTAATTTTCATATATTTGCATTGTTTATGTGGTTTCTTTTCCTATTGATTTTTAGTTTCATTGCACTGTGATCTGATAATATGCATGGTAAAATTTTGATTTTTTTTTTTTTTGCATTTGCTTAGGCATGCTTTATTAGCTCATATGTTGTCTATTTTGGAAAAAAGTATGATGTGCAGCCAAGAAAAACGTGTATTCTGTTGGATTTGGGTGGAACACTCTTTATACAACCACTAATTCAATTTGTTCAAAGGTTTGGCTCAATTCTGATATTTCTTTGTTGATTTTTTGTTTAGTTGATCTATTTGTGATAGTGGGGTTGTAAAGTCCCCCATTATAATTTCATTGATATTCACCTGATCTTTTATGTCTAGTAGTGTTTGTTTTATGAAGCTGGGTGCACTGTGCTTTGGTGCATATATGTTTATAATTGTTATCTTTTCCTGTTGAATAGTTCCAGTAACCAATATGTAATGTCCTTCTTTGCCTCTTTTGATAAGCTTTGGCTTGAAGTCTACTTTGTCTGAAAATAGGATAGCCACTCCTGCTTGATTTGGGGTTCCTGTTGCATGGAATATTGTTTTCCATTTTTTGACTTTTGGTCAATGAATTTCTTTTTGTGCAGAATGTGCTTTTTTTTTTGCTTAAATTCTTTTATTGGTACATTTTAGGTATACAATACATTTACATTTATCATTGGGTGCTTGTACCTGTACATGATGTATCTTGGTTCTTATTTTTTCCCCATTACCTGTATGCCCTTCACCCTCTCCACCCTTCTCTATTTACATAGACTTTGTTTCCATTTTTTTCTTTTCTCATAATTTTTCCTTTCCCTTCTTTCCTTTCCCCTTCCCCTCCCACTTCCACTACCCCTTTGGACCTTTTCTTCCTATTTCAAATTATCAATTATTCATTTTAATTGTTTTAATCCTTATTTACACTTTCAATTTCTCACACTAGAGAAACTATTTGGTATTTACACATGTGTGTCCTATTTATTTCACTTAAGAGTTTTTAAAATAAAGAATACTGTTGAATTTTGTTTCTTGATCCATTCTGGTAATGTATGTCCTTTGATTGGCAAATTGATTCCATTTACATTGATAGCTATAATTGAAAATTATGGACTTATTCCTGTCATTGTATTATTTTCCTGTTGTTGTTTTGCTTTGTTTCCCTTCTATTTCATTGCTAGTCCTATATGGTGCATTCATTTTATTGGACCTTTTGGCATTATTTTCTACATTGTCTCCCTCTAGGATAGTTTTGAGAATTTTTGGAGTGTTGCTTTGATGGTTATGAATTTCTTTATGTTCTCTTTATCATAGAAGTGTTTTGTTTCTCCATTAATTTCAAAAATAATTTTTCAGGATATAACAGTTTTGATTGGAACTTTTTAGATTGGAACTCTTTTAGAACTTGAAACACTTCATTCCAAGCTCTTCTTGCCTTGCAGTTTAGTGTTGGGAATTCTGTTGTAATTCTGACGGGTTTACCTTTACAAGTGATTCATTGCTTTTCTCTAGCAGCTTTCTGATTCTGGCCTTTTTTTTTTTTTTAGAGTTCTTGTATTTTAATCATTATGTACTTATAGTAGTTTCTTTCATGATCATTGCTCTTTGAGGTTCTATATACCTCACTTATCTGTATGTTAAATTCTTTTTCCATGCCTGTAAAGTTTTCTGCCATTACTTGTATAAACAGCTTTTTTATGCCCTTTGTGCTGTCTTCTGATTTTTCATTTATTCCAATTACTCTTATATTCATTTTCCTTGAGTCAACTAGCAGCTGTTCGATCTATTTTTCATGATTTATTGTTACATTTAAGGTATCTCCCATTATTTGTTCATTGACAACAGCCTCATCTTCTAGATCTGACATTGTCTTTACATTGGTTCCTTCTGCTGCCCATACTTTCAATCATATTTTTAATCTGGTAGATTTCTGTTTGGAACTTTTCTATGGGCTCCCATTCATTTCTATGTTGGGCATTCATGTTTTGATTCTCTTTCTTTTTCTCCACTAGATTGTTTTTTATTAGTGTCTTCTCTAGAGTCACTGGTCATTTGTTTCATTAGTGCCAATATCTGAGAGTTATATCTTCTTTAAATTTACCAAGCACCTTATTGAACTGTTTTACCTTCACAGATATCCTGATATCCTTTCAGACCTTTCTGTTGTGTGGCATATTATTTCCTCTCCCTGATGTCCCTGAACCAGTTTGGGGGAAGTTGGAAGTTTATGGAGGCATTTTTTGCCCAAGATATATATGTGTGTGTGTGTGTGTGTGTGTGTGTGTGTGCATGCTTGGTTTTGTGCCCAAGATATATATGTGTGTGTGTGTGTGTGTGTGTGTGTGTGTGTGTGTGCATGCTTGGTTTTGTGGCTACTTTGGCCCAGTGCCTAGCATTGGTTATCCAGATATTGGCACACAGAGAAAACAAATTGACAGCAACAACTATGTCAGCTTGGCTATAGTAGTAAAGTCAGTGATGACAATGGCATCAAATATCAACTGGATACTGACAAGACATAAGAATCACTCATGAACTGCCCTTAACCAAAAGATCTATTCTATGATTTTAGTGAAGACACTTAGGCCACCCAGATACCAACCTATAGTAATTCAGACCTCTGATTTCTGCTAGATGTAGGCAGCAGTGGAAAAGCTCAAGCACACCACTGGATTAGAGGCCATCTACATCAGGTCCACCCCCTCTGAATATTATATCCACTAAACCTAGCCCCCATCACATAATACAAGCCCCATGACCCACTTGGTTTGAGTATGAGCCTCCCAGGGCATATTAAGAGATACATGTTTAGCTCTACCTTTCTGCAAGCCTGTATCTCAAGGCTGTCTCTCACCTGCTCTCTGTGGTAGAGTAACACTTCAGTACTGGAATGAAACTCCTCCTGGGTGTTGTTCTTGTCTTTAATCAGGTCAGTCTTTTTGTTGTCACCTCTGCAAACCCTATGCTGTAGATAAACCAGGAGCAGAGCTGCCCAGGATTTGGTGATTTGGCCACTATCCTGCCTCTTGTATGGATCACATGAGGCCTGGGCTGGTAGCAGTGCTGGGGATTGTGGGCTGTGCAGGTCCTCTCTCTTCCTGTTTCCTATGCCAACCATGCAAGGTCTGGGCTTGTTGTGCTAGTATAGGATGTGTGGCATGCATGTCCTCTCTCTTTCTCCCACATGGGTTGCGTGAGGCCTGGGCCAGCAGCAATGTTGGAGGGGTTGCGCATGTCCTCTCTCCTCCTGCCTCCCACCCATGTTGTGCAAGGCCTAGGATGGCATAAGTGTTGGCAGGGGTGGGGAACATGGTTCCTCTCTGCTCCTGCTTCCCACACAGGTCATGTGGGGCCTGGGTCCAGTGGCAGTATTGATAGGGGCCTTTAGCAACATTTTTGTTTTAAAATCTATGTTATCGTATATTATTACATTCACCAAAGTTCTCTTTTGGTTACTGTTAATATGCAGTATCTTTTTTCAGCTTTTACATTTAATGTATTTGTGTCTTTGAATAAAATTAGGCATTTATAAACAGCACATAGTTTGATGAGTCTTTAAATTTCATCATACCAATGTCTAACTTTTAATTGGAAAGTTTAAATTTCTTAACATTTAATATAATTGGTGATTCAGCAGTAGCAGTAGCCATTTTGCTACTTGCTTTCTATTATGCTTTATATAATTTTCTGTTTCAATTTTTTCTTTAATGATATCTTTTGTGTTAAATGTATATTTCCTAATGTACTACATTTATTCCTTTATTGTTACTTTTGTCGTATATGCTTTTAATTATTTTCTTAGTTGTTGCCCCTGGGAATTACAATGAGCATCTTAATTTTTAAAATCTGGTTCACATTAATACAAAATTTGTTTTTTATAACTGTTTCCCCTTTTATTCTATTATAAATCATACATTCATATGTGCCTATTGCCCTAGATTTATAATTTTTTGCTTTGTGCAGTTGTATTTAAAGTCAAAATTTTAAAAAGAAGTTACAAACAAAAGTATGTTTATATTGTCTTTTATATTAACCTACATAGTTACTTTTACCAGTGATGTTTATTTTTCATGTGGATTTTAGGAACTCTCTAATGTCCTTTCAACTTAAAATATTCCTATTGAACAAAACTGTGATAAATTAAGCCTCTTTGTTTCTATTCATGTGACAGTGTCTTAATTGCTCCTTAATTTAAAATATTTTAATTTATTTTTATTGACATGGTATTTGTGCACATTTATGAGTTATAACACGGTGTTTTAATTCATGTATATATTAAGAGATAGTTTTGTGTGATATATAATTTTTGATTGATTTGGGGGGTTATGAATTAGGCCATTGCCTCCTGACATCTTGGTTTCTCATGAAAAAAAATGAATGCATTTAATCTTAAGTCTGCTTGTATTTGATAAGCACTGTCTTACTGATCAAAAGATTGTTTTGTCTTTTGTTTTAACAGTATGATTATGATGTGTCTAGTTGTATAACTCTAAGTTTACCCTATTGAGGTTTCATTGAACTTCTTGAGTGTATAGATTAAAAGTTTTCACCACATTTGGGAAATTTTCACCCATATGTCTTGAAATATTGTACTATTTCTTATCTTTTCTTTCTGTTCCATATGCAGAACTTCTATAATGCATATTTTGGTCTGTTTGATGGTGTTCCACACTTCTATGATACTCTGTTGATGATTTATCAATTTTTTTCTCTAAGTCTGAGTAATTTATTTTCAAGTTTGCCAATTATTTCTTTTTGTGCTTAAATCTGCTATTGAGCCCCATAGTGAATTTTCATCTTAAGTTAATATTTTTTGTAAATCCAGAATTTCTATTTGGCTCTTTTAATTATTATCTATTTAGGTTCTCTTTGGTACAAGGTCATTTTTATATTTTCCTTCAGTTCTTTTTTAAAATTAAGTTTATTGGTACATTTTAGGTATACATTATGATCACATACATCACTGGGAATTTGTACCTGTACATGATATGTACTGGTTCTTCTTTTTCCCCATCCCCCTTCCCTCCCTTCCACCCCTCCACCCCTCCCTATTTAAAAAATCTTTGTTTCCATTTTTTCCTTCTTTTCTCATATTTTTTTCTTGCCCTTCTTTCCTTTCCCCTACCTCCCCTTCCTACTTCCCCTTCTCCTTTGGATCTTTTCTTCTTATTTCATATTAACTATTTTATATTTTGGTCCTCATTTACACTTTCAGTTTCTCACACCAGAGAAACTATTCGGTATTTACATAAGTATGTCCCATTTATTTCACTTAAGAGTATGGCCACAATGTGCATTTATTTGCTATAAATGTCTCTAGTTTATTATTCTTTATGGTTGAGTAGTACTCCATTTTATTTTTTTTAAAAACCCACATCTTCATTATCCAGTCACCAGCTGATGGGCATTTGGGCTGTTTCCAAGATTTAGCTATTAAAAACTGGGCCACTATAAACATGAGTGCGCATATATCACTGTGGTATGATGGTTTTAATTCTTTTGGGAAGATACCCAATAGGGAAAGATGGGTAAAATGGGACCTCTAATCCTAGTTTTTTGAGGAATTCCCATACTAATTTCCACAGTGGCTGCACCAGTCTGCACTCCCACCAACAGTGGAGAAGTGTTCCTTTTCCCCCCAAAACCCCACCAGCATTTGTTATTGGTTGATTTCATGATAGCAGCCATTCTTTCTGGGGTGAGGTGGAATCTCAGTGTTGTTTTCATTTGCATCTCTTGAATGACCAGTGATGTTGAACATTTTTTCACATGTTTATTTGGTATTTCTACTTCTTTATCTGAGAAATATCTTCATTTCAGATGTCTGTTTTTGGATTGGATCTTTAAATTTGAGAGTTCTGATTTTTAAAATTTCTTTATAGATTCTAGATAGTAGACCTTTGTCAGAGGAACAGCTTATAGAAATTTTTTTCTCACATTGTAGGTTGTCTCTTAGCTCTGTTGGTGGTTTCTCTTGCAGTGCATGAGCTTTTTAATAAGATGAGATCCCAGGAAGAAACTGTTGACCTTTGTGGAAATGTTTGTACCATTTTCTCCAATACTGCTCATCTGGCCTGCATCATAGTGGAGCTCACAAAGACTGGGAGCCAGTGCTGGCATTTTGTCAGGCAGACTTTAATAAAAGGAAAACGAGGAAAGGGAAGTTGAGAAGGTTAAAAGGAGGAATTGAGTCAAGGAGACTTTCAGTCTCAGAAGGATGAAGACGCCTTTGAAGACTGGGGAATGCTGCTGATGGGGTGAAAACAAAGAACTGAAGAACAATGCTGTAAAAAAAGAAGAGTCAGAAACTCCAAACAAAAACGATTCTTCAAAGAAGTTATCTGTTGAGAGAGTGTATCAGAAGAAGACACAACTTGAACACATTCTCCTTCATCCTGATACATATATTGGATCAGTGGAGCCCCTGATACAGTTGATGTGGGTGTATGATGAAGATGTAGGAATGAATTGCAGAGAGGTTACCTTTGTTCCAGGTTTATACAAGCTCTTTGATGAAATTTTGGTTAACGGTGCTGACAATAAGCAGAGGGATAAGAATATAAACTGTATTAAGGTTTCTATTGATCCTGAATCTAATATTATAAGCATTTGGAATAATGGAAAAGGCATTCCAGTAGTAGAACACAAAGTAGAGAACGTTTATGTTCCAGCTTTAATGTTTGGACAGCTTTTAATATCCAGTAACTATGATGATGATGAAAAAAAAGTTACAGGTGGCTGCAATGGTTACGGTGCAAAACTTTGTAATATTTTCAGTACAAAGTTTACAGTAGAAACAGCTTGCAAAGAATACAAACATAGTTTTAAACAGACATGGATTAATAATATGATGAAGACTTCTTAAGCCAAAATTAAACATTTTGATGGTGAAGATTACACATGCATAACATTCCAACCAGATCTGTCTAAATTTAAGATGGAAAAACTTGACAAGGATATTGTGGCCCTCATGATGAGAAGAGCATATGATTTGGCTGGTTCATGTACAGGGGTTAAGGTCATGTTTAATGGAAGAAATTGCCAGTAAATGGATCTCACAGTTATGTAGACCTTTATGTGAAAAACAAATTGGATGAAACTGGGTTAGCCCTGAAAGTTATTCATGAACTTGCAAATGAAAGATGGGATGTTTGTCTTACATTGAGTGAAAAAGGATTCCAGCAAATCAGCTTTGTAAATAGAATTGCAACTACAAAAGGTGGATGGCATGTGGATTATGTAGTAGATCAAGTCGTTGGTAAACTGAAGTAGTTAAGAAAAAGAAGAAAGCTGGTGTATCAGTGAAACCATTTCAAGAAAAAAACCCATATATAGGTTTTTATCAATTGTCTTATTAAAAATCCAACTTTTGATTCTCAGACTAAGGAAAACATGATTCTGCAGCCCAAAAGTTTTGGGTCCAAATGCCAACTATCAGAAAAAATTTTAAAGCAGGCTCTAATTGTGGCATTGTAGAAAGTATCCTGAATTGGGTGAAATTTAAAACTCAGACTCAGCTGAATAAGAAATGTTCATCTGTAAAATATAGTGAAATCAAAGGTATTCCCAAACTGGATGATGCTAATGATGCTGGTGGCAAACATTCCCTGGAGTGTACCCTGATATCAACAGAAGGAGACTCTGCCAAATCACTGGCAGTGTCTGGATTAGGTGTAATTGGGTGAGACAGATATGAAGTCTTTCCACTAAGGGGTAAAATTCTTAATGTAAGAGAAGCTTCTCATAAACAGATCATAGAAAATGCAGAAATAAACAATATTATTAAAATAGTTGGTCTACAAGAAAAGTTATGATGATGCAGAATCTCTAAAAACATTACGTTATGGGAAGATTATGATTATGACTGAACAGGATCAAGATGGTTCTCACACAAAAGGCCTGCTTATTAAATTTTATCCATCACAATTGGTCATCACTTTTGAAACATGATTTTCTTGAAGAATTTATTACTCCCATTGTAAAGGCAAGCAAAAATAAGCAAGAACATTCCTTCTACAGTATTCCTGAATTTGATGAGTGGAAAAAACATATAGAAAACCAAAAACCCTGGAAAATAAAATACTGCAAAGGATTGGGTACCAGTACAGCTAAAGAAGCAAAGGAATATTTTGCTGATATGGAAAGGCATCGGATTTTGTTTAGATATGCTGGTCCTGAAGATGATGCTGCCATTACTTTGGCATTCAGTAAGAAGAAGATTGATGATAGAAAAGAATGGTTAACAAATTTCATGGAAGATTGGAGACAGCATAGGTTACATGGCTTACCAGAGCAATTTTTATATGGTACAGCAACAAAGCATTTGACTTATAATGATTTCATCAACAAGGAATTGATCCTGTTCTCAAACTCAGATAATGAAAGATCTATACCATCTCTTGTTGATGGCTTTAAACCAGGCCAATGTAAAGTTTTATTTACCTGTTTCAAGAGGAATAAAAAATGAGAAGTTAAAGTCACCCAGTTGGCTGGATCTGTTGCTGAAATGTCTGCTTATCATCATGGAGAACAAGCATTGATGATGACTATTGTGAATTTGGCTCAGAATTTTGTGGGAAGTAACAATATTAACATGCTTCAGCCCATTGGTCAGTTTGGAACTCAGCTTCATGGTGGCAAAGATGCTGCTAGCCCTCGTTATATTTTCACAATGTTAAGCTCTCTAGCAAGACTACTTTTTCCTGCTGTGGATGACAACCTGCTTAAGTTCCTTTATGATAATCAGCGTGTAGAGCCTGAGTAGTATATTCCCATAATTCCCATGGTTTTAATAAATGGTGCTGAGGGCATTGGTACTGGATGGGCTTGTAAACTGCCCAACTATGATGCTAGGGAAATTGTCAACAATGTCAGACGAATGCTAGTAGGATTGGATCCTCGTCCCATGCTTCCAAATTACAAAAATTTTAAAGGTACAATCCAGGAACTTGGTCAAAACCAGTATGCAGTCAGTGGTGAAATATTTGTGGTGGATAGAAACACAATAGAAATTACAGAGCTTCCAGTTAGAACTTGGACACAGGTATACAAGGAACAGGTTTTAGAACCTATGCTACATGGAACAGATAAAACACCAGCACTAATTTCTGATTATAAAGAATATCATACTGATACAACTGTGAAATCTGTGGTGAAAATGATGGAAGAGAAACTAGTACAAGCAGAAGCTGCTGGCTTACATAAAGTTTTTAAACTTCAAACTACTCTTACTTGTAATTCCATGGTACTGTTTGATCATATGGGATGTCTGAAGAAGTATGAAACTGTGCAAGACATTCTGAAAGAATTCTTTGATTTACGATTAAGTTATTATGGTTTATGTAAGGAGTGGCTTGTAGGAATGCTGGGAGCAGAAACTGCAAAACTTAACAATGAAGCCTGTTTCATTTTAGAGAAGATACAAGGGAAAATTGCTATAGAGAATAGGTCAAAGAAAGATTTGATTCAAATGTTAGTCCAGGGAGGTTATGAATCTGCCTCAGTGAAAGCCTGGAAAGAAGCACAAGAAAAGAACAGATACAGTGCAGGAATTTGCTGTGCACACCCACCACAAAGCACTTTGCCAGTGTGACTCAACCAGGGCCTGGAAAAATGACTCCAGGTGTGAGATGGCAGCAGAAGAGGAAGAAACACAAAATCAACATGATGATAGTTCCTCTCATTCAGGAACTCCTTCAGGCCCAGATTTTAATTATATTTTAGATATGTCTCTGTGGTCTCTTACTAAAAAAAAAGTTGAACTGATTAAACAGAGAGATGCAAAAGGCTGAGAGGTCAGTGATCTTAAAAGAAAATCACCTTCAGATCTTTGGAAAGAAGATTTAGCATCATTTTTTGAAGAACTGGATAAAGTGGAAGCACAAGAACGAGAAGATATTCTGGCAGGAATGTCTGGGAAAACAATAAAAGGTAAAGTTGGCAAACCTAAGGTGAAGAAACTTCAGTTGGAAGAGACAATGCCTTCACCTTATGGGAGAAGAGTAGTTCCTGAAATTACTGCTATGAAGGCAGATGCCAGCAAAAAGTTGTTGAAGAAGAAGGGTGACCTTGATACTACAGTAGTAAAAGTGAAATTTGATGAAGAATTCAGAGGCACACCAGTAGAAGGTACAGGAGAAGAGGCATTGGTCTCATCAGCTCCTATAAATAAAGGTCCCAAGCCCAAAAGGGAAAAAAAGGAGCCCGGTACCAGGGTTCAAAAAACACCTACCGCATCTGGCAAACCTAGTGCAAAAAAAGTGAAGAAATGGAATCCTTGGTCGGATGATTAATCCAAGTCAGAGAGTGACTTGGAAGAAATAGAACCTGTGGTTATTCCAAGAGATTCTTTGCTTAGGAGAGCAGCTGCTGAGAGACTTAAGTACACATTTGATTTCTCAAAAGAGGAAGATGATGATGCCAATGATGATGACAATAATGATTTAGAGGAATTGAATGTTAAAGCATCTCCCATAATAAATGATGGGGAAGATGAATTTATTCCTTCAGATGGCTTAGATAAAGATGAATATACATTTTCTCCCAGCAAATCTACTCCAGAAAAATCTTTGCATGACAAAAAAAGTCAGGATTTTGGGAATCTTTTTTTCGTTTCCTTCATACTCTCAGAAGTCAGAAGATGATGCAGCCAAATTTGACAGTAATGAAGAAGATACTGCTTCTGTTTTATCACCATCATTTGGTCTGAAGCAAACAGAGAAAGTTCCAAGTAAAACAGTAGCTGCTAAAAAGGGAAAACCACCTTTGGATACAGCTTCTAAACCCAAGAGAGCCCCCAGGCAGAAAAAAGTAGTGGAAACTGTAAACTCTGGCTCAGATTCAGAATTTGGCATTCCAAAGAAGACTGCAACACCAAACTGGGGGGCAAAGAAAAGGAAAGCATCTAGTTCTGAAAATGAAGGTGATTCTAATCCTGGCAGGAAAACATCCAAAACAACAAGCAAGAAACTGAAGGAAACATCTTTTGACCAGTATTCAGATGTGGACATTTTCCCCTCAGACTTCACTTCTGACCCACCTTCTCTGCCATGGACTGGTTGGGCTAGGAAAGAAGTAAAATATTTTACAGAGTCTGATGAAGAAGATGTTGATTTTGCAATGTTTAAGTGTCCCAGGAGCACAAACATTTTAACAAATACTTTGTGTTGTCCTTTTGTCTTTTCTGTCTCAGACTTTTGTACATCTGGCTTATTTTAATGTGATGATGTAATTGATGGTTTTTTATTGTGCTAGGCCTTTTAACATTTTGTTCTTACACATAGTTTTATGCTCTTTTTTACTCATTGAAATGTCATGTACTGTCTGATTGGCTAGTAGAATTGTTATAGATTGTCCTGCACTAGCGCAGATTTTAATTGTCATGTTTGCAGATTACAGACCTGATTTTTGAAATGAAATTTAAACGTTAAAAATGCAGAAAAAAAGATGAGATCGCAGTTGTTGATTCTTTGTGCTATTTCCTGTGCTACTGAGGTTCTGCTGATAGGGTCTTTTCCTATGCCAATGTCTTCAAGAGTTCTACCTAACTTACTTTCCAGCAAGTATAGTGTTTCTGTTTTAATATTTAGATCTTTAATACATTTTGGTTTTAGTTTAGTGCATGGTGAGAGATATAGATCTAGTTTTAATCTTTGGCAAGTTGAAACCCAGTTTTTCCAGCACAATTTACTAAAGAGGCTATCTTGCCTCCAGTGAGGGTGTTTGGCTCCTTTGTCAAAGATGAGGTGGCTAAGTATGCCTGGAGTTGTTTCTGCATCTTCTAATCTATTCCACTGGTCTTCAGGTCTGTTTTTTTGCCAGTACCATGCTGTTTTATCACAGTAGCTTTGTACTGTAGTTTCAAGTTGAGGGTGATACCCCTGCCTTGTCTTTGTTGCTTAGAATTGCTTTTGGTATACTAGGTCTCTTCTGGTTCTAAATAAATTTTTGGATTTTTTTCTGTAGTGCTGTGAAATATGCTGTTGGAATTTCAATTGGGATTGCATTGAATCTATATAGAAGTTTTAGAAGTATGGCTAGTTTCACTATATTGGTTCTTCCTACCCAAGAACAAGGGATCTTTCCATTTTCTGATATTCTCTTCTATCTCTTTTTTTCACAGTGCTATAGTTTTCAGAGTAGAGGTCTTTTACTTCCTTTGTTAGATTGATTCCTAGGGATTTCACTTTTTTTTTGGATGCTATTGTGAAGGGAGTTGTTTTTCCTGTTCTCTCAATGAGTCTGTTTTTTGGGTACAGGAAGGCTGTTGATTTTTTAGTGTTGACCTTGTAGCCATCTACTCTACTGAATTTGCTTAGTAAGTCTACAAGACTTTTGATAGAGTTCTTGCAGTCTTCTATAGAGAGAATCATGTCATCTGCTAATAGTGACAATTTAACTTCTTTCTTTCCTATCTTTATTCCTTTTGCTTCTTTCTCTTTCTCAAAACTTAAAACTAGTTGCTATGATAATGTTTCCAAAACTATATTAAACAGGGATGCTGTACCAAGGTCACGAGTCATGTGGAACACGCTGAATCAGCCCACACCCCAGCAGCAATCCACTGGACCCCCCCACCCTGATCCTCTGGCCTCTTTTCTGTACAGCCACCTGGTTCCACACTACAAAGACGCAGAGGACACCAGACCACCAGACCGCTGTACTGGGTAAGTTGGAGTCATCTTCACCTCCCATCAGGACCAGGAATATCTTCAGGGGAAGGGCAGCTGGAACCTGCAATACAACTCTGCAGAGCTCAACCCTACAGGAGGACAGGGAGTTCAACTTGGGACTTGCAGCGAGAAATCTGCCTGAATCTCATGGGTCTGCAACTAGCTTGCTGAGACTCATTGACTTATATCTGCACACTGCTACCCACATTGTCTATTGTGACAGCAGAGACAAACCCTGAAAGAGACCCTTCATCTTCATTGTTATTTTTTATTCCCAAAATTAGTAGTATTAGTTTTTTTCCTTTTCTTTTCCTTTGCTCCTCTTATCTTTAATTTTTTCTTCCTACTCTTTCCAAATATTTGGTTTTCTCTCCTTTTTTCTTTTCTTCTTTCTTTTCTCTTTCCTTTCTCTCTCTCTTACATTCACTCTCTTGTTCTCCCACATTGTTCATCTTCCTTTTTGTCCCTGTTTTGGTCCTCATTCAGAGTTCTTCTTTATTTTCCTATTATTCTCTTTTTCCTTCTCACATGTGTCCTCTGGCCACACTGCTAACCTTCCCCTATTCTTCTTCCCATCTGTGCCTCCCTCCCCAATGCCTTCTAACTCCCCATCCCAAAGGGTAAAGTTGTTATATTGAAGAGTTTATTCACTATATGTTGGGTTGGTCCTCAATCTTGATTTAATTCACACAGCTAAAGGTGATAGATTAATAACTACCACAAAATGTAATTTTCAAGGATGTAGTTGATGCAATGGTGTTGCTGATTGTATCACTTGGGCTAAGGTGTTGTTATTGATATAGTCAATGAACCTTCCTAGTATAAGGAAAATGAGATAGCCTTAGAGTCATTAGAGACTCAAAACTTAAAGACCAGCTATATCTGGAAGACACCTCTGAGAAGCAATCATCCCATAAGGGTTCTA
>NW_004624803.1:9559014-9579980 GCF_000247695.1 Heterocephalus glaber | reverse complement strand
TTAATTAATTTATTAATTTATTGGTACCAGGGATGGAACTCAGGACCTTGCGCTTGCCAGGCAGGCATGGTGCCACTTTGAGACACATGTCTGGCCCCTAGCTGAGAGATTTTAGAGAACAAAATCAGAAAACAGAAGTCAAAGGAGCGAGCTCAGGGACACTATAACTACAGAAATAGAAATCAAGAAGCTAACAAAGATGACTGAGAAGTTACCAGTATTGTAGAAAAATTAAGATTGTGATTTCATAGAAGCCATGAGAAAAGTGTTTCAAGTAAGAGGGAGGGGTAAACTGCATTGAAAATAGCTGACAGCTAAGAAATATTAGGACAGAGAAATGCCCATTTATTTGATAAGAGGAAAGGATGCTACTAAAGACCTTGTCAAAAGCAGTGGCTTGTTAATGTGGACTGAGGAGAAAATGGAAGTGGAGACTGTGACTATAAAGAACTCCAAAAAATTTTACTGAGAAATGCAGCAATAGTTTGATGGGAATGTGAGGTCATAAAATGTGTAATGTAAATGGAACATCCTAGAAAGTGTTCACATGCCCATGTGAATGAAACATGATAGGTTGGAGGTAGGAGAAAGAAAGGGGATGGGGAGGGGCAGAGAGTGAGAGGGGGTAGAAAGAGGAAAAGGAAGAGAGGGAGGGAACTTACAGTAAATGAAGAGGATGTTCTTTGATAGAAGCAATGACACTTCATCCATTGTAATAATAACCTACAATTATTGAAATCTTATTACTGGGAACTACCCAAAACACACTACATGCATTAATTTAATCCTCACAATATAGATACTATAATTACTCTCATCTTGAAAATGAGAATGCTAAGGCATGGTGAGATTTAAATTAAGGTCACACAGCTCATAAATGGTACAGTATTGTAGGGTCATATACTGAAAGTGTATTACATGCTCTTAACCACTATTCTTATACAGTAGGTACAAGAGGCTATAGTGTAAGCACAAATATAAGTATATGACAGATACTGTATGTGGTGAAAAGATTAATGTATCAGTTCAGGCTGCTTTATAAGAAAGTATCATAGACTGGGTGGTTTATAAGTGACAAAGATTTATTTCTCACAGTTCTGGAGACTGTACAACTAAGAGCAGGGTACCCTTATGATTAAGTTATGGTGAGGGTCCTTTTATAGGTTGCAGATGGCTGAATTCTCCCTGTATTCTCATATGGCAGAAGTACAGTGAGAGCTCTCAGAGGTCTATTTTATCAGGGCACTAAACCCACTCATTAGCACTCTACCTTCATGACCTATCTCCCAGAGATGCCACACCATCAACAATGGAGTGGGGAGGGGTGTTAAAATTTCAATATATGAATTTTGGGCAGTCACACTCAGCTTATAACAATGAAGTTTTTATCTGAGCGCCGACATATTGTATGGATTTAACTAGTCAGTCCATTACTGAACTTTTATTTCCAGGTTTTTGATATTAAAATGATATAAAATATTTGTGTATATATTTTTAAGCACACTATATTACTAGATAATATATAGCTAAGAGATTTCCTAGATATGTACATTAAAATTAATAGATATTGCCAAATCATCCTCCTGAAAGTTTACACTTTTTTATACACCCATCCAAAGTGTACATCAATGTTTATTTTCCATACCCTTGGCAACACTTGGTGTCACCAACATAGCAGCACAGACCAAGATAATCACCGCTAAGTAAACTCTACAGTAGTAATTGTTCCCATGAAGAACCACTGATATTGGGGAAAGGATATTTGAATGGTCTCGATGCATCTTCTAGAAGATATTAAATAATTGCAACGAGGATAACATTATAGTGAAGAAACCTGGCAGGCAATGCCTTTATCAAATGATTAATGTGATGTATCGCTTGATATACTGCACAAAAGACACAAGATCACTTCAACTTTTTTGGGGGGGGTACCAGGGATCGAACTCGGGACCTTGTGCTTGCGAGGCAGGTGGAGGAGCCACTGAGCTAAATCCCCAGCCCTACTTCTATGATACTTTTAACAAAAGTGCAAAACTTCAACTTTATGGTAAGAAAACAAATCACAAAACCCTAGTTAAGAAAATTCTACAAAATAACTGACCAGTACTCTTCAAAGACAGACCAAGAACTGTCACAAATAGAAACAAATGGAGACATGATAACAAAATGCAATGTGGGATTATGGATTTGATCCCGCATGAGAAATAGATGTTAGGGGAACAACTGGTAAAATTCCAGCAAGTTTATTAGTCACTAGTGGTTATCAATATTAGTTTTCTGGTTTTGATAACTGAACAATAGTAAGATGTTAACAGAAAACTGAGTGAAGGATATGTAGGAAGTCTATTTTTGCAAATTTTCTATAAAATCTATGTTTTAGAAAAGAGCTCATGCTGGGTGCAGTGGTCCCTGTAATCCCAGCTATTTGGGAGACTAAGGTAGGAGAATCCCAAGTTCAAGGCCAGCCTGGGCAACTTAATGAAATCTTGTCTCAAAATTTAAAAATTAGAGATTGGGACATCGCTCAGTGGTAGAGCATCTGAGTTTGATCCCCAGTAACACACACACACACACACACACACACACACAAAGAGGGCACAAATTTCCCTAATTTGCATTGCTGCTCTGTTTGTTAGTCATTTACTTTTTTTATAATTCTTTCAAACACTTTCAAAATTTTCTATTGATTTTATAAATAGTTCTCCCTTACTAGTGGTTTCACTTTCCAGTTTGTTACCCTTAGTCAACCATGGCTTGAAGGTATTAAATGGAAAATTCCAGAAATAAATAATTCATATATACTTTCCACAATACTGAGGATTGAACTCAGGGCCTTGTAAATGCTAGGCAAGTGTGCTACCACTGAATTACATCCCCAGACCAGTAATTCACATTTTAAATTATACTTTTCTGAATAATGTAATGAAACTTCCCATCATTCCACTCCATGATGTAAATAATCCCTTTGCCAAGGTATCCATACTATATGTTACCTGCCAGTTATTCGCTCAGTAGCTCTCTCAGTTATCAGATTGACTGTCACAGTACCACAATGCTTGTGTTCAAGTAATCCTTATTTTACTTAATTATAGCCCAAAAGTGCAAAAGTCCTGATGTAAAGAAGACACAGGGCATTAAATGCAGGACAGGTTAACTCTAGTATTATGTGGTAATGATACTGGGCATGCAGGAAAAAAACAGTATATATAGGGTTTGGTACTATTCATAGTTTCAAGCACCCACTATTGGTCTTGGAATATACCCCCACAGATAAAGGGAAACAATTGCACTAAAAAAAAATGCACATTGTATGTTAAGGAAATTAGTTCCTCATGATAACAAATGTATTTCCAGTTTTTCTTTTTTTTTATGCTGGGTTTGTGTGTGAATATTGCATAGATTTTTAAACTAATAATCTCTGCTCACCTGTGGGCAGAAAATAAGGAATAGTAGCAAAATGTCTTTAACTTTTCAACGGTAATCAAAAACCACAGAATATGTGTACTAGTTAATTAAATGACTCAAAATTTTTCTTTCATTAAAAATACATTTATTTAAAAATTTACAGTCATCCTTTTGGTGTATAATTCCGAGTTTTGACAAATGCATACACTTAGGTAATAACAACCAACATACAGAAAATTTCCATTACTAAAAGAACCCCTTGTGCTACCACTTTGTAGTCAAGAAGTATGCCAGCTTTAACCCGATATTTGCTGATGCTTTTCCTCCATCCTTATGGTTTTGATTTTCTAGCAAATATATAAAATTAAACAGTAAGTAGCCTTTTAAGTCTGTACTCTTCTATCTAGCAAAATGCATTTAAGATTCATCCAAGTTGATGCATGTGTGGTTCATTCATTTTTATTGCTGAAGAGAATTTTACTGTCTGGATATATTACAGTTTATCTATGCACCAGTTGTAAAGGTATTCTCCATAGTATTTTCCTCTATTTTTAGTGGTCTGTAGGTCTAGTAAAAGGCAGAGGTAAGAGTTCTCACCTAACAGAAAACAGTTTCTTGTGGCAAGTCCAGCTGAGATGTATGTTCTTTGGGTAACATGTGCAAAAGGTTATACTGGGATAATTTACTTCTTATCCCTTAAACTGTATTTAAAGCTAGGTAGTTAATCCTAACTGAGCAGTATATCATAGAAATAGGAGTTTGTCCTGAGTATAGTCAGAAGGTATCCTCAAAGTGGGTCTGAAAAATATTTTGGAAGCCAAGTCATTGCAAGAATATTTACATTTTTTAAAATTTAAAAAATACTGAAAAAAAGTAAAAATCACTCTGAACCACACCATCTTAATTTTATAAAGTGAAAGTTCTTTTCAGCCTATCCAATTCTACCTTCAAAAAGCTTACAATTTGGTATATATATTTATCTTTTTCCTAAGTTTATTTTGAAATACCTATATACAAATATTCCATATACTCATATATACATATATATAATACCAAATAATCCTAATTTTTAAATTAATACAAAATCTTGGATATGAGTACAGGTCAGAATATATTCATAGATCCACTCCAATATTTTAATGGCTGCATAGTATTTCACTAAGTGGATGTGCCAAGTTACTTATGACTTTGGATAATACCCAACTTTCTATTTTTGTGACAGTAATATTGAGGTATAATCTATATATCTTACAACCAGTTAAATTGTATAATTCATGGGTTTTTAGTATATTCATAATGTTGCACAATCAACACAAAAACTTTTAGAACATTTTCACCAACTTCTAAAAAACTCCATATACTTCAGCCCTTACCCCCAGTCCTTTCCATTACATTGTTTCCCACTCCAACCTAAAGCAACCACTAATCCCCCATCCCTATATATTTGCCAATTCTGGACATTTCATGTTAAACAGGATCACATTATATGTAGTCATATGTGATTGGTTCCTTTCACTGAACATTCTTAGGGTTCTTCCATGTGATAGTATGTGCCAACTTTTGGAAGAGTTTTTGGAGAAATTGTATTAATTTTCTTTAAATGTTTGATTCATCTAAGAAGCCATTTGAGCCTGAGCTTTTCATTGTGGGTAGTGTTCATTTAATGTATTTACTTGTTATTAGGTCTATTCAGATTTTCTATTTCTTTTTGCTTAGGGTAGTTTTTCTAGAAATTTGTGATTTCATCTAGGTTCATTTATTGACATATAATTGTTCATATTATTTCTTCCTAATCCTTATTTTTACAAGGTCAGTATTGTTCCTCCTTCATTTCTGATTCTAATAAATTGAGTCTCCTTTTTTTCCTGGCAATTCTACCAAAAAGACTGAGTTTTGTAGTTCTTTTTATAGAACCAACTTTGACTTAGTTTCATGGATTGATTTTTCTGTTTCCTGTTCTTTAAGCCATTTATTTTTCATCTAATCTTTTTTATTTCCATCCTTTTCCTTGTTCTAGGTTCAGTTTGCTATTCTTTTTCTAGGGTCTTAAGGTGTAAAGGGAGGTTATTATTATTATGTGCTCTTTTTTCCTTTTTATTAGTATGTTTGTGATACATAATAATTACATTGTTTTGGGATTTGGTACATATACATATCACATCTTGATCATTTTACTCCCTTTTCACCCTCTCCAGATCGCCTTTCTTTGGGTAGGTTTTTATCTATAAATTTCCCTATAAGCACTGCTTTTGTTGCATCCTATCAGTTTTGGTATGCTGCCTTCATTTTCATTGATCTCAAAGGACTTTCTTATTTCCCTTATGATTTCTTCTTTGACTTATTGGTCATTTAAAAGTGTGCCTAATTTCCACATAGTTGTGAGTTTCTCAATTTTCTGTTACTGATTTTAACTTCATTCTATGTGGTCAGAGAACATGATTTCAGTCCACATATACTTACAAAAGCTTGTTTTGTAACTTAGCTTATGATCTATCCTAGAGATGTTTTATGTGCACTTGAGAAGAATATGTATTCTAATGTTCTTGGGTGGAAAGTTCAATAGATGTCTTTTATATCTATTTGGCTTAAAGTGTTGCTCAAGACTTCTATTTCCTTGATTATCATGTGCCCAGTTCTTCTATTATTTAAAATGGAGTACTGAATATTCCAACTGTTTTTGTAGATTTATCTATTTCTATGTTCATTTTTTTTGTTTTCTGCTTCATGTATTTTGGGGCTGTGCTGATTATAATTGTTACATTTTCCTGTAAGACTGACCCCTTTATAATTATAAAATGATTCTTTACCTCTGGTAATAGTTTCTGTTTTAAAGTCTATTTTGTTGGCTATTAATATAGCCACTTCTCTTTATGGTTATTATTTTCACTATACATTTGTTCTCCATTTTTTAACCTTCAATCTCTGTACTCTCTAATCTAAAGTGTGTCTTTGACAAACACCATAGTGTTGAATCTTGTTTTCTTTGTTCAGTCTGGCAATCTTTGCCTCTTGATTAGTTTAATTCATTCATATTTATTTTCAATATTGATATGCTGGATTTATAACTGCCATTTTACTTGTTTTCGATCTGAAGGTTTTTTTGCATTAAATATTTTCTAATGTGACATTTTAAAAGTTCTTTAATAATATCTTAATTTTTAAAAAGTTATTTCCTCTGTATTTGCTTAAGGCTTACCATATACATCTTAGTTCAACTGGATTGGCTAAAGGTATATACTAAATGCTAGTGATACGCAGAAATCTTACTCCCATGTAAACACATTCCTTTCTCCACATTTTGTGGTATGATATATATATTATTTCTACATACGTTATAAACCCAACAATATTTCATTATAATTATTACTTAATATAATTCTATGCCTCTCAAAGATGCTGAGAGAAAAAAGAACAATTATGTATTTACAGCTTTTAAAAAAAATTAACCTTTTTATTTGTCCTTTCTTGTCTTCATTTGTTCCTATGGATTTGAGCTACCATCTAGAGTCATTTCTTTAGTAAAACACAGCATTATTTCCACCTACCTTCTTTCTTCTATTATTGGCAAATATATTACACTATTATATGTTACAGGCAGAGCAATGCAACTATATACATACAGTTCTACACAATTGTTTTTAAATTAAAGGAACAAAGGAAAAATGAGTTTAGATTGTCTCTTATAATTGTATAATTATCTCCATTCCTTTTCAGAGTGTAGATTCAAATTATTGTCTGAGGTCACTTGCTTTCCACTTGAAGAACTTCCTTTTCTATTTCCTGTGAGGTCTGCTACGAACAAGTTCTCTCAGTTTCTTATGTGGAATGTTTTATTTCACCTTCATTTTTGAAAAAGTTTTATTGTATATAGGACTCTTGTTTGACAATTATTTTATTTGAGCACTTTAAATGTTATCTCACAGCCACCACTGATGAGAAGTGAGTTGTTAATCTTATTGGAGTTCACTGATAAGTGACAGTTCATTTTTCTTGTGTTGCTGTAAAGATTTTTCTGTCTTTGGGTTCCAGTATTTTTATTATGATATATCTGTTTTTAGATTTCTTTATCCTACTTGGGAGTTGCTGAACTTCTTCAATGTGTAGAATAATGCTTCTCATCAAATTTTAAGCATTCAGATTTCCTTTCTTCTCCTTCCTTCCTTCCTTCCTTCTTTTCTTACTTGGGCTGAGACAGGGTCTTGTTATGTAGTTCAGGGTTGGCCTTGAACTATGTAGCCCATGCTGGATTCGAACTTGTGGTGATCCTTCTGCCTCAGCTTCTCAAGTGCTAGGATAACAGATGTATGCTACCACGCCTGGCTCAGACATTATTTCTTGTAATGTTTTTCTGCTCTCTTCTCTTTTTCTGGTACTACCAATAAACGTACATTGAAAGCTTAATGATATCTTACAAATCCTTAATCTCTAATTTTATTCATTCTCTTTTCTTTGTTCTTCACCCTGGATAATATCTCATTTAATCCTCACAACCTAATGAGGTAAGTAGTATTATTATCTTCATTTTATAGATGAGAAAACTGAGGGCCACATTAAATGACTTATCAAGTTCAGAGTGGAAAGTATGGCTGTGAGGTTTAAAGGTTTGACTCCAAAGTTTGTAGCACTTCTTGTACACCATATTGTTCTTCTATTTTTTCAGCAACCACAAACAAGCAGGGGATTTGAGACAGGCTATCTCTCTTCTACAGAACTCTTTCCATGTCCCTTTGGTATTCTTGCTAGCATGTTCTTCTTCTAAAATTCATATATCTAATATATTACATGCCCAATGATTATTGCTTTGAATTCAATGATTACTCAATGGCACCTAGCTTATAAAATGGCCATGTGAACACCAATATTTTGATCTAAAAGATTTCACTATAAAAATATATAGATTTTCGTTTTCTAGTACCAGGAATCAAACTCAAGACCTTGTGCTTGCAAAGCAGGCAAGGTGCCACTGAGCTAAATCCCTGGCAAAATATATAGATTTTTTTTGAAGACTGATAAATTGGTGTAGAATACGTTGGCTGACTTTATGAAACTATCTTCTGTTAGTAGTTTTGACATAATAGCATTTGTTGAGGCTTAGGCCTGAGGGCCTGCTCTTTTATTTACTGGGTTTATAAAATTAGGGACAAAGGAGATAGGCCTGAAAAGAATGTTATTTCTAGGGGTAAATATTGAAGATATCAGAAAATGATAAAGATTTTACAAAATTCTCAGAAATAATCCTATGTACTTTACTTTGAGAAAATAATACTCTTTGTGTATTACCCTTAATACTCAGGATATCTGTCCTATATAGTTTTTCATTGTAGAAAATTTGTTCTAATTATCTCCAACAGTTGAAAGGCATTGTCCTAATTACTTTTTTCCTCTCTTAGTTAATTTCTGCTCTTCAAACAACTTTATACGCAAATCCTAGCTCCGAGATTCTGATCCAAGACTCATCATCCAGGACTCTGTATATTCATTCTGGCTATCACTGCTTGTGACACTACTATCAATGGTAGATGATATGAGAGAAGCAGCCTGGCGATCTGACCGTTGACTTTTGTTTTTTCCAAACTCTATCACCAATATTTTCCCATGCAGTTTATATCCATTTGCTAGATGCAAGGCTTCCCATGCTATCTCCTTACCTAAAAAAAAATCAATTTACATAGAGCTTAATAATTCAATTCAATTCAGTTCAATTCAATTCCAAGTCTAGTTTAGGTTGTACTGCCTCAGAGTTAAATGCAAGCAACAAAGTAATATAGTTATTTATTTTATCACCTTTTCTTTTTTTTTGGTACTGGGGATCCAACTCGGGTCCTTGCTTTTGCACAGCAGGTGCCGAAACCACTGAGCTAAATCCCCGGCCCTTATCACCTTTTCTATAATCTACAATTTGTATAACTCAGAAAGGTTAAATTAATGGCTAGCAATAACGACAATAAAAACTCAAAATGGATGTTTGAGGTTGTCTCGTAAGTCAAAGGTACAGGTAAAGAAATAAGGCTATAGGCCTGGGGATTTAGCTCAGTGACACTGTGCCTGCCTGGCAAGTACAAAGTCCTGAGTTCGCTCCCCAGTACCAAAAAAAAGAAAAAAGAAAGAAAGAAATAAGGCTATATGCTAAAGAAATCTAAGCTATAATTAATTATACATAAGCCTCTTAGACATAGATTATAGAAGAACCAAATCTTTTTTTTTGTATATCCTTTTATTGGTACATTTTAGGTGTACAATATAATGACATTCATCATTGGAGATATGCACCTTTACATACTCTCTTGGTTCTTATTTTTTCCCCTTCCCCTGCCCTCCCTTCAACCCCTCCATCCCTATTTACAAAGACTTTGTTTCTATTTTTTAATTTTCTCATGTTAATTCCATTCCCTTCTTTCCTTTCCCCTAACCCTCCCACTTCCCCCTCCCCTTTGCCCCTTTTCTTCCTATTTCGTATTATCTATTATACCTTTTAGTCCTTATTTACACTTTCAGTTTCTCGCACTAGAGAAACTATTCAGTATTTATACTTGTATGTCCTGTTTATTTCACTTAAGAATATCACCTCAATGTGCATCCATTTAGCAATATATGTCTCTAATTTCATTTTTGATGGATGAGTAGTACTCCATTTTATTAAAAAAACCACATTTTCTTGATCCAGTCTCCAGTTGATGGGCATTTGGGCTGTTTCCAAGTTTTAGCTATTACAAATCGTGCTGCTATGAACATGGGTGCACATATATCACTGTGGTATGATTCTTTTAATTCTTTGGGGGAAGATACCCAGTAGGGGAATAACTGGCTCAAATGAGACTTCCAGTCCTAGTTCTTTGAGGTATCTCCATACTGATTTCCACAGTGGTTGTACCAGTCTACACTCCCACCAGCAGTGCAGCAGGGTTCCTCTTTCCCCACAGCCCAGCCAGCATTTGTTGTTGGTTGATTTCATGATAGCAGCCATTCTTTCTGGAGAACCAAATCTTTTCAAAATGGCAACACAAACAAAGAAGTCATCATATTGTTGGGGATACTTTGCTTCTATTTTCTTTCAGTGGGAGAGTAGTTGTGGGAATCCTTATAGGTATAAATAAATTTAAGAATCCTCATACACATATAGAACTGTTATGTATGAGAATACATACTGTCACCAGGACTATTCAGTTTATGGATCTCAGAGCCAAATGAAAGAAATGAGGAAGGGGTGAATTGTGGCCAAGAGTCTGTGGAATCATAAGTAGACAATGTCATTAGACTGAAGAAATTTTTGTCTCAGAAATATGTGCTAATTTTCAAATGTGCAGTATAGCTACTCCTGTGATTAGCAAAACAGCCATACACTTAAAAATACTTTATAAAACCTTTTTTATAATATACTTTTCAATTTGTGCATGACACCAAGTGGGGATAGGAGTGCTCACAGTTGAAAACACTGAAAACCACTAGTACAGAGAACTTATAAACCTTCAATGGGATATGAAAGATGACACAAGATTGTAGGAAAACAATGGAGGGGAGTTTTACAGTACTGGTGTAACCACTTGCTTACATACAAGTTAGCATACTATGTATAAATGATGACAGTTTAAGGACAATTAAAGATACTGATCTTACCTAACCTCTTGCCAAAAAGATATACTGGCTGGTTTATCACACAAATCAAGATTCCTATATTATTCTACACTTCAGTCAGAACACTTGAAGCCATGTATTAACAGGCAAGTGACATTTAGAATATATCATCATTCATTAGTTATAAATCAGTAATGAATTAGTATATTAACTGCAGTCAGTCATAAAGGAGTAGGGCATAAAGAAAGTATATGTATTCTGATCAGAATATCAATATATTAGTGAATTGTGTAATTACAATTAGTAGTGAATAATGTAATTACAACTTGGACTAGAAATACTATTGTCAGCAAAAGGAAAACAAATTTTGGTAGGGTAAGCAGGAAATGCCAAGACTGGGAAAACTGAGGACACTGACGTACATGCGTCATACATTGTCAACAGAGGGGAGAAAACACAGACAGGGGGAAGAGGAACACTGAAAACATATTTTCCTTATTTCACCTCCCTTTTCATGTACTGCAGAGAAATCAAAGGGCTGTATCTAAATCACAGAAGCATAGGCAGTTTCTAGAGAACTGAGGCTGTAATTAAATTATTATCTACATGAAGTTACTTACTGGGAAAGGTGATGAAAGCCTGTCCTCTCATTCGTCCAGTCATCATCTGGAAGTGAATTGGAGGTCCTTTCTTCTCCTGGAACCGAGCGAACAATGACACAAGATCTCTTTCAGTCACCCGAGGGCTAAGGTTCTTCAGGTATAACACCTAATGTAAATTGAGGATCAACAGAAATAACATATAAGGAAGGTAAGACAACTCTTTTATTTATGGTTAGAATGAGTTAGTTTCAGACAAAGATGGTGGATCAAACACATTTATTTAATTTTACACTCTCCAGAGAACTCTCTAAAATTACAGGGATTAAAGAAATACAGACCCAAACCAAGAAGGTCAAAAAGGACATGAAAATAATATTTTGGAAGCTGGAAAATAATTGGATGAGTAGGAACAACTCAGCATACTAAGAAAGCTGGACATTAAACCAGTAGTGGCACCTACCCAATCTCTACTTAAGAATCTTTAAATAGTTCAGGAATTGATAGCTTCAGGTATCTCTGGAAATGGATGTGAGGGCATGGGTTTTAAATAACATTGTTAGGTGGAAGGCTGTTTAAAAACTAATTAGATCTTTAAATAATCTCATCCACAATATGCTCACTGGGCAGCGCACTGATTCTGGTAGAATACTGGAGGTTCATTGTCAGAAGGTGGGGAATGCCATATAACCCTGAAGACATGAATATGATTTCCAAAAGCAAGGAGACTAAGAAAAAGAATGCATACTAAATGTTGAGCTCTCCAGGGCCTTTTTCACCATTAGGCTCCTAGAATGTTTGTAGTACTCTCTCGAAAAAAGCACTTGGAACAGTCTCTTCTGGGGACACCGATAAGCCCAAAGAGGAAAGATGTGAAAATACTGACTTGGGATGGGGAATTTCTCCAACAAAAGGCCGGACTAGATCACCTTAAAGTGAAGTTCAAAGTCCACATGGGCCATTCATGTTATTAGAGCTGCCAAACAGCTTTTTAGTTCTTGTTTATTCATACATATAAGCATGAATTTTCAGGCATCTGAGGAAAACCCCTAATGTGTGAAAAACAGGTAACAGAACAGAAAGTAAATGTGGGAAAACAGAGACCATGAAGGGAAAAAATTCTGTAACTAGTATCCTCAGCGAAATAAGAGAAAATATTCTATCAATTAGGAATGGGAAGCCATTAAAAATTTTGAGCACAAAAAGAGCTCTTGATGTGACTGATCTTAAACTGTTATCAGTTTAAAACAGATTGTTATGTTTATGGTAATCACAAATAAAATACCTAAAGAAGATATACAGAGGAAATGAGAAAGAAATCAAAGCACAAAACCAAACCAAACCAAATTTAAAAAATGAACAAATGAACCACAAACGCAGATAACTGAGAGGGAAAGACTGAAAGAAGATATATAAGACAAACAGAAAACAATTAACAAATGGCAGTAAGTCCTTCCCTATCAATAATTACTTTAAATGTAAATAGATTAAACTCACCAAAAGATAGCTGAATGGAAAAAATAAACATGACCAATGTATATGCTGACTAAAAGAAAGTCACTTTAGGTTTCAGGACATATAGACTGAAAATGAAAAAATAGATATTCCATGCAATGGTAACAAAAAGAGAGCAGGGGTGGCCATACTTACGCCCGACAAAATAGACAATACGTCAAAAAACTGTCCCTAAAGCAGAAAAGAACATTATTCAATGATAAAAATGTCAATTCACCAGAAAGGCATAAAGATTATAAATACAGATGCACTTAAGACCAGAGGGACTGAAATATATGAAGCAAACAATGGCCCAACTGAAGGGAGAAATAGCATCACAATAGTAGATCTCAATATTCACTTTCAATAACGAATAGAACATCCAGATATAAGATCAATAAAGAAAACTGTGGGCTGGGATGTAAACTCAGTAATAGAGTGCCTAGCACGTGCAAGGCCCTGGGTTTGATTCCCAACATCAACAACAACAACAACAACACACACACACACACAATAAAGAAAAAGAGAACTTGAACAACACTATAGATCAAATGGTCCTAATAGACATATATGGAACATTTTGACAAAACCACAACAGAATATATATATTCTTAAGTGCACGTGAAACATTCTCCTGGATAGGTCACAAATTAGGTCACAAAATAAGCCATAACAAATTTAAAAAGACTGAAATAAAATTGTCTTTTCTGACCACATTGAAATGAAACTAGAAATTGACAGAAAAAAAACTGGAAAATTACAAATATGTGGAAATTAAATAACACACTCAGCCACAGGCAGCCACAAACACCTGCAGTCTCAGTTACTTGGGAGGCTCAGAGAGGAGGATCAGTTGAGGCCATGAGTTCAAAACCAGTCTGAGCAACATAGTGAGACCCTATCTAAAAACAAACAAAAACAATAACAACAACAACAAAAAAATAAATAAAAAGGGATATTACAAAGTATCTTGAGACAAATTAAAATGATAAAACAATATACTAAAAGTTATGGGATTTAGTGAAAGAGTTAATTTCACAGCAAAAAATTCTACATTTAAAAAAAGAAAGATATGAAATTACCTAATTTTATACCTCAAGGATGGAGAAAAAAACAACTAAGACCAAAGTTAGCAGGACAGAAATAAGAAAGGTTATACCAGAAATAAATGAAATAAAGAGAGGAAAATGAAGCTAAGACTTGGTTTTTTGAAAAGATGAACAAAATTGACAGACTTTTACGTAGACTAAGAAAAACAGAAGATTCAAATAAAAACCAGAAATTAAAGATATTCCAAATAATATTACAGAAATAAAAATCCTTATGCAAAACTATGAAAATTATACATCAACAAATTGGATAGCACAGAAGAAAAGGATAAATTCCTAGAAACTTATAACTTAAGACTGAATCATGAAGAAACAGAACAAAGCAGTAATAAATAATGAGATTAAATCAGTAATGAAAAACTTCCCAACAAAGAAAAGCCCAAGATCAGATGGCTTCATTGGTGAAAATTATCAAATATTTAAAGAATTAATGCAAATATTTCTTAAACTCTTTAAAAAAATTAAAGAGGAGGAATACTTCCAAACTCACTTTAAGAGGCCAGGATTACCCTGATACCAACCTAGAAAACAGCAGTATAATAAAAGTATAGGCCAATGTCTTGGACAAACACAGGGGTAAAAATTTTCAACAAAATACCACCAAGTTCAAGAGCATATTAAAAGGATCATACACCATATCCCTGGGATGCAAGGACAGTACGACATAGAACAAATCAATGTGATACAACATACTAACAGAACAAAAGATTTGAAAAAAATCACATGATCATCTCAATAGATGCAGCAAAGCATCTGACAAAATTCAATATTATTTCATGATAAAGCACTCAACAAACTAGTAAGAGAAGGAAATTACTTCAATAAAATAAAAGCCATATATGAAAAGCCCATGGGTAACATCAAATTCAACAGTAAAAAGGAAAAAGCTTTTTCTCTAAGACCAAGAACAAGGGAAGGATGTCTACTCTCACCACTTCTGTTCAATATAGTACTGGAAGTCATAGCCAAAGCAATTAGGCAAGACAAATAAATAAAATGCATCCAAATCAGAGAGGAAGAAGTAAAATTACCCCTATTTCCAGATAAAATGATCATACACATAAAAAGACTAAAGACCCTTTAAAACAGAGAGAGAGAATAAATTCAATAAAGTTGCAGGATACAAAATTAACAGAAAAATCAGTTGTGTTTCCTATACACTAAAAATGAACAATAGTAAGATGAAATTAAGAAAACAATCCCATTTACAATAGCATCAAAAAGAATAAAATATTTGGGAATAAACTTAACCAAGGAGGTGAAAGATTTACACACCGAAAAAAAGTGTTATGGACAGAAATTAAAGAAGACACAAATAAATGTAAAGATGCCCTGTGTTTATGGATTGGAAGACAATTTTGTTAAGATATCCATATATCCCACCATAATCTACAGATTCCATGCAATTTCTATTGGTCTCAATGGCATTTTTAAACAAAAATAGAAAAGCTCTTAAGACTCATATAGAACCATTAATGATTCCAAATAGCCAAACAAGAAAAAAAGTCTTGAGAAAAAACAAAGCTATAGATCTCACACTTCCTTATTTCAAGACTTATTACAAAACAAGAGTAATTAAAACAGTATAGTACTAGCATAAACAGATACATAGAAATGGAAAAGAACAGAGAGCCTAGAAATATATCCATGCATCTACAGTAAACTGATCTTCTAGAAGTGTGTCAAGAACAGAAAATAGGGAAATGATAGTTTCTTCAACAAAATGTTGAGAAAATTAGACAGTCACTTGCAAAATAAAATTAGAACCTCATTTTAAACCATATATGGAAATCAAATCAAAATGGGTTTAACACTTCAGCATAAGATCTGAAACTATAAAATTCCTAGAAGGAAACAAATATAGAAAAGCTTCTTGATTTTGGTCTTGGCAATGACTCTGATATGACATCAAAAGCACATGTAACAAAAACAGGCAAGGGCCTACATCAAACTAAAAAGCTCTGCACAATAAAGGAAACAATCAATGGAGTGAAAAGGCAATCTATGGAATAGGAAAAAATATCTGCAAACTACTTAATAATGGGTTAAAATATATAAATATGGAACTCCTGTTATATGTGCAAAAAACAAACAAAAACACCAAATAAGCCAATTAAAATATGGGCAAAGGACTTGAATAGAAATTTCTCCAAAAGACATACAAATGGCCAACACATATATGTAAAGATGCTCAATATTACTAATCATCTAAGGAATGCAAATCAAAACCATAATGTGATATAACCTTATAGCAATTAGGATGGCCATTATTAAAAAAAAAAACCCAGAAAATTCATGCCGGCAAGAATATGGAGAAATTGGAACCCTTGCACACTGTTAGTGGAAATGTAAAAATGTAGCTACTGCGCAGGACAGTATGGAAGGTTCTCCAAAAATTAAAAGTATATTTACTATACAATCCAATCATCCCACTTCTTGGTATATACTCAAAAGAGTCATCAAGATCTTGAACAGATATATGTACTTCTACATTCATTACTGCATTGTTCATAATAACCAAGTGGCAGGAACAAGCTAAACATCCATTGACAAATGAAAGCCTTAAGAAAGAAAATCCTGTTTGGATGAACCCTGTAGACTACATGCTAAGTGAAATAAGCCACTTATAAAAGGACGACTATTAAAAGATTCTATTTATATGAAATGTCTAAAGTAGCCAACCTCCTCAAAACAGAAAGTAGAAGGGTGGTTGGCAGGGCCTGAAAGTGGAAGTTTCTGTTCAATGGGTATAAAGTTTCAGTCATGCAAGATGAAAAAGTTCTATAGTCTGCTGTACAACATTGTACTCATAGTTAATAACACTGTATAGGACTTCTACAAAGTTAAGCAGGTAGATTGAATGTGTTCTTTAAACACAATACAAAAAAGATGGAAGAGAAAAAAATAACTCAGACATTAGCTAGCATTATATACTGTTTGAGCTTAAGGCAACAAAGAAAAAATTCAGACAGGAATACCAAGAGCAAACAGCTAAAAAATTGAGCCCACTTAAATGACATAATGACTGAAATGTATGAATCAATATATTAAACATTGTTAACAAGGAGTAGAATATTTGCCCCCAAAATTTAAAAACTTGGATATTCATATACTTAGCATTTATGGATGGTTGTATCTTAAAGGCAAGGGCATAGAATATTTGACTTTTGATTCACTTCAGTAATTTCAAGTGATTTTTAGTTTAAGTTTTCATATATTAATCAGGGAAAGCATCATCAAATTAAATGACCACAGAAAAGGATACGTGAAAACAAACTCCATTTCTATCAATTAGGAAAAACCCATACTAAAACTGTTCCCTTTGATGTGCACAGTTTTAAAAACTGAAATGTACTTCTAGCCAATTTAGCTGTCAGTTTTTACTTGGATGTATGCTCTCTGCTACAAAAACATACACAGACACATAATACCCATTTACAGTTATGTAAGCATGTGTATCAACAACACATATATGTATTCAAATAGATACAGATAGATATAAATATATAGATACTACAACGCTCAAAAACAAGATGAACATACATGTGAAACAGAAAAACAACTTTCAAGCAATAACAGGATGAAACAGCTCTACTATGGCTATGTAATACAATATAATACACAGCATTGTTTTGCATGTTTTAAATTTTATGTAAATGACTATACTGAGTGGATTCTTAGGGACCTACCATTTCAAAAACTCTTAAAATTGACTTTAATTTTTACAGCAGTTTTAGATTTACATACAAATTGAGATGATACAGAGAGCTTCCATATACTCTGATCTGTTTCCCCTTTATTAATATATTAGTATGTCACATTTATAATTAAAGAAATAATATCAATAAATTATTAACAAAACATAGTTTATTTAGGTTTCCTTAGTTTATACCTTTTTTGGTTCCATGATCTCTTCCAGGTTATTACATGACATTTATTAGTTATGGGTCTTGAAGCTCCTCTTGGCAATGGCAGTTTTTCAGATTTTCCTTATTTTTAATGATCTCGACAATTTTGAGTACTGGTCAGGTATTCTGCAGGATGCCCCATTATTAGAATTTTCCTGGTGGTTTTCTCATGGTTAGACTGCAGTGATGTTATTGTAATGCCACAGAGGAAAAGTAGAGTTTTGATCCCATTATAAGCATATACACTGCCAATATCGTTACAACTATTGTTGGTCTTCATCACCTGGCTGAGGTAGTGTTTGTCAGATTTCTCCACTGTAAAGTTACTCTTTTCTTCTGGCATTACCTTCTCATACCGTTTGGAAAAAAAGTAACTCTAAGAAGCTCAAAACTAAGTAACGTCACGTTATGCTCTCCCACTCTGATGTAAAGTACCTACATAAATAATATGGAATTTTTTCATTGGAGATTTATCTCTCCTCCATTTATTTATTTGCTCAACTTTTTATCACTTAGCCTCAATAATATTTATTTTATACTTTGGATGATTATCCAACATTTTTTATTTAGTTTGTTGCACAAATATTTCTAGCTTTAGTCACTGAAAGTTCTTTCAGTAGGCTCCTGTGTTCCTTTGATTTACTCCCAGCAATGTTGGAGCCATTTCTCTAAGGTTCCCTGGCTCCTTTTATTAGAGAATGGCATAAGAAACCAATATTAATTCTGAGCAAGCTCGTTCCTACTGAGGCATCCTTTCATTTGGGCCTGCTTGGCTCATAGAGCAAAAAATGTTTATACTAATTTGTGTATATACATTCAAATACTTCTGTGTGCAACCATTTGTATCTACATTAAGTGAAACATACGTTCAAACAAATGTCCTCAATCTATTACCACATAGATCATTCTAGCTTCCTTTTACTTATATGTAAAATTCCAATAGTGAAACCTGGCACCCACCATCTACCATCCATTTACTTAATTGTCCCATTCCATTATGCATACTTAGTCATATTAGCATTGGTAACCTGTACCCTCAAGGGACACAATCCTATCAGTTAGGGTACAGGGCATACATGCAATTCCATTTGCCTTTAGTCTTCCATTTGCTAAACATTTCCAGATACTTAGGTCAGCAACTTTTCCCCAATCCCTTCAAGAAGGCTGTCTCACATATTTGTTTTACATATTCCCACAGTCATTTTTCCCGGAATCCCTTAACCCCCTAAATAATTTTTAAATATTTGTGACATTAAGAGTCATTCTTCATGCTGCACTATTATATGTGCTTTTGCAAATGTACGGCTTTCCACCTAATGCAGAATAATTTTATTGCCCTAAAAATACCATGTTCTACACATTCCCTTCTTTCCCCTCAAACTCCTGGTAACTAATTATCATTTTGATGTCTGTATTTGATGGTTTTACAGTTTCAAGAATGTCATATACTGCAATCATACAATGGGTATTCTTCTATACTAGCTTCTTTCATTTGCTAACATGGATTTAAATTTCCTCAATTGACTTTTGTATATTAAAGCTTGCATCCTCCACCCTATACTTACTTACTAGTCCCAGTTTGGTTTTCGTTCCATTCTTTGGGATTTTCTACATACACAGTTGTTACTTGTGAACAAAGACTGTTTTATCTGTCCCTTCCCAATCTGTGTACTTTGAATTTCCTTTTCTTTCCTTTTTTTTTTTTTTTTTTTGTGGTACTAAGGATTGAACTCAGGACCTTACGGTTGCCAGGCAGGCACAGTGCCACTGAGCTACATGCCTGGCCCTCAATGTCCTTTTCTTATCTTATTGCACTAGCTAGTGCTTCTGTGACAACAAGGAGTGTGGACATTTTTGACTTGTTTTTGATCAAAGGGGAAAGCATGCAGTTTCTCACCATTAAGTATGATGTTAGCAAGTGCATGTTGTAGATGTGATTTATGAACTCTAGGATGTTCTCCTCTATTCCTAGTTTCCTGAGAGATTTTAATCATGAATGGACATTAATATATTTTCAAAACCTTTTTCTACATCAATGGTAATGATCACACAATTTTTCTTTGGTTATTATTGTGGTGGATTACACTGATTTTCAAATGTTGAACAACTTTGAATATCTGGAATAAGTCCTAGTTGACCATAGTCTGTAATTCTTTTTACACAGTTTTTGGATTTGATTTTGTAATGTTTTTATTTTTCAACCAAAATAATTATGTTTTGACTTTCCTGATATTTAAGAACTTTGCTTCTATGTATATAGTAAACACTTCTGTCATTTTTCCTTTATTGTAAGGTCCTTATCAGGTTTTGGCATTAAAGCTTATCTCATAAAATAAGTTAGGAAAGGTTCCATCTTTTTTTTTTTTTTTTTTGAAAAAGAATGGGCATCATTTTATATGATTTCATTTTCATTCCTCCCTTAGCATATCAATTATACTTCTTTTTAAATTTCTTTTGGTTTTTTTGAGACAGGGTCTCACTATATAGTTCAGGCTGGTATCGAATTCACTATGTAGTTACACTCATTCATTCATGGTAACTGGAACTCATTCATAGTGATCTTCTCACCTCAGTTTCCCAAGTGCTGGAATTACAAGTATGTACCACATACCTGGCTTTTTATAATTTTTTAGTGTTTGCCTTAGAGTTTACAATGTACATTTACCAGTAATATAAGTTCAGTCTCCAATAACTGTATACTATTTTATGGGTAAGTGCAGGTAACTTCATATATATTTTTTTCCTCCATCTTATTCCTTATAATATTGCTGTTTTTCATCTAACTTTATTCATATACTAATAATAATCTAAAATATTGCTATTATTACTTTGAAAAGTTAATTCAATAATTAAAAAATGAGAATATAAAAATATTTTAT
>NW_004624803.1:9520726-9544604 GCF_000247695.1 Heterocephalus glaber | reverse complement strand
AATAAAAGAATTTAATACAAAAAAAAAATAAAATAAAATATATAAAACTATACTACTTATGAATTCAGATGATCCTTGACTTAAAATAGGGTTATGTCCCAACAAAACCACTGCAAGATAAAAACACATTTAATACACTTAACCTATGGAAAATCATAGTTTAGCAACATAGTACACTATAGAGTATCAGTTGATCCCCCTTGTGATCACATGGCTGACTGGGAGCAGCAGCTAGCTGTGGATACTTAACATCACAAGAGAGTACCACACTACATATCATTATCCTGAGGGGAAAAAAAAAATCAAAATTCAAAGTACAGTTTCTACTGAATTCTTATTGCTTTCACATAATCAAAATTTAAAAATGTAATTTAAGCCACTGTAAGTTAGAGACTGTGTTTATAAAGATATAAAACATGAAAGAAAATGAAACAGCAAATTCATGATAGTGGTTACATCTGGAAAGGAGAAAAGAGAATGGGATTGGTAAAACATGGATGTCTTCAGGTATATCTATAATGATTTACTCTTTTTAATTAAGTATGGAGATTAAGATGATAAATATGACTGGCTTGGTACACAGGTATTTGCTATATTATTCTATAAATCTATGGTATATTAGTAATGTTTCATAATAAAAAGTAAATAAAAATTCAAGCTATCCTTGAGCAAATAGCAAGAACATATCAGAAATTCAACCACTCAAAGGAAAGTGCTTTAATACCCTTCACCCACAACAGCTTTATAAAAAATACATTGATAGAAATTGGCAGTATTGTTTTGGTTTTGTTTTTAATTAGACACAATAAATTAATACTCTAGGGCAGTGGTGGTGAACCTATGGCACGCATGCTGCAGTGGGCTGTTTGTATCACTAAAAGCTCTAAAAGGTTTGCTGTCACTGGTCTAGGGACTTGTATTCTCTCTTTAGGTGGCATGGTAATGAAGCATATTCCATTCCAGATGTAACATATACCTTGGATGTGAAATAATGAATTGATCAATAAAACAAAGATTATTATATACAACGTTACTTGGTTATGGGTTTGCCAATTTTGCAAAGCTTAGAGGACCTTGTTTTCACTTTACTGCTTTACAATCAGCAACTTAAGTTATATGCCAAATTAAAGCCAGGTGGAGCACTCCAAAAACTCAGATAGTAACTAACAATTAACCCTACTCACAACCAAGTGGTCAATTATTTATTGACTAATTCCAGAGGCACCATGGCTACTAGCGATGGCAGCTCTATGAATACAACTTGATTATCACCAGACTAGGAAACTGCAGGTCACTTTTCCTTTAATTCAGAAATTCTAATGGGTATGGATTGAGTCTGATCAAGATTTCTTTAAAATTCTAAGGGTGGATTAGGACCTAAGAAAAGCACAAAGAACATCATAAGAAATATGCTACTTATATACCAGTAGTATGCAGGGAACAAATAGTCAAGGTCAAGAAACATGATCACTGTGCCTATGTCATGATCTTTGATAAAATCGAAGCTAATTTCAAAGTACTACTTTAGGTAGAGGTAAATAAAAATGGAAACATCTCATGTTATTTTCTTGGTTTGGCCTATACCTTGTTTGGTTCCCCTGGATTATATGAAGAAAACATAGGAATTTTTCGGATCTCTTCCTCTGACAAACGATTTCTTTGGATCTCATCTTCAGGGACAAATTCTATTGGCTGCGTCAGCTTCTTAGGCCCAGTCCAACACTGCTCAGGTGAAAAATCAATAACTTTTGCCACATGGAGACTGGGACCTTTACCCTGTGCTGCCTGTTTTCCCTTGTCCTGGAGTAATGATGGGTTCTCAGCTGTGCCACTATCACCCACTGATGTAGCTGAGACCAGTGAGTGGGAAGCAAAGGGTTCACCTCTCATAACTTGGAACTCTTCAAGACGTTTTCTCATTATCATCTCTTGGTAAAAATTTTCCAGGTTGTTCATGGGATCACCTTTGTTCTTCTTTTGGGGTTCATCTGGATCAAGACAAAGAGATAGGGAAGTTCTACAAAGCCTCCCAGTACAAGCTTTGACAAATAAAAATTAGGTCCTAGATCTCAGATATCAAAACTCTGCTAGGAAAGGTGTTTACAACCTGTGACAAATGACATTAGTATATACAGCTATCTTATTATAGTGCATTTCAAGCAAGGCCAGAATGATGGTGAGGCAAATAAGGCACCTAGGACTCTCAGGGTCATGTAAGAGTATATGTAACTCTAACTGATAAAGACACTTGAAAAATATAACTAGTATGGTATTATTACAATTCATGAAATTAATAATTCATTATCACCAATTTCATATTTAATTGCCTTATCAAAGATTTTTTTCACATTTGGTTATTCAGAATCTAAATCAGTCTTTGCCTGTTAACATCTCTTAAATCCCTTTTATTCTGAAACAATGCCCTTTTCTTCTATCCATCCAGCCTTTTATTTCTCTCCCAACTATTATTAGAGGAACCATATTTGCTATATGAACAGATGAATTTGATGAATTATTTCTTAAGATGTTAAATTGTTCCTCAATCCTCTCTGTTCCTTTGCAGTTATAACTATGATATCTAATACAGTAGTCATTAGCCATATGTGTGTATTATAAATTTTTAATGTCACTTTCTCAAACAAACAGTACATTTCAAATGCTCAATAGCCACATGGCTAGTGAATACCATATTAGACAGAACAGATAAAGACTATATAATTGCAGAAAATTATATTTAACAGTGCTGGTCTAAAGTTCTGATTAGATTCATGTTCAATATTTTTAGGCAAGAATCTTTCATAGATACATGCATTCTTCCTGTGTAACATGCTGTTATGGTTTAGATCTAAAATGTTCCCTAAAAGACTAATGCTTGGAAGTAGAGCCTGGTTGAAGGGGGTGGATCACTGAGGGCTGACATTGAAGGGTATATTCTTGTCCTCAATTCCTCTCTTCTATCTCTGCTTCCTGGCTGCCATAAGGTCAGCAGCTTTCTTTTGTCATGTCCTACCACCATGCCATTTTGCTTTGGAGCCAGCCTTGAACCCAATGGAAACTGTGAACCACAATAAATCTCTCCTCTTTTAATTTTAGGTTTTGGGTATTTTGTCCCAGGGAAAGGAAACTCACTAATACAGAAAGTTGGTAGCAGAGAAGTGCAGGTGTTGCTATGAATGTACCTCACCATATGGTTCAGAAGCCTTTGGAACTGGTTTGTAGGAAGAGTTTGGGGAGGTTTGGAGATGCCAGCAGAGAAGCCTTAGAATACTGTAAATAGAGATTGATGCGAGATGCTGGTGGGAGTTGAGGACAACAATGCTCATAGGAAGGAGGACAGTAATGGCCAGGCTCATGATGTTTCAGATGGGAATGAGGACTCTTAAAAACTGAACTACAGGGCCGGGGATTTAGCTCAGCGGTGCTGTGCCTGCCTCGCAAGTGCAAGGTCCTGAGTTTGATTCCCAGTACCACAACAACAACAACAAAAAACTGGACTAGAGGACATGCATATCACATTCTGGAAAAGAATTTGTCTTCTCATATTGCTAAGTGAAATAAAGCAGACACAGAAAATTAAATATCACATGGCTTTTCTCATATAAGCAATCCAAAGGATAAATAAAGAGCAAAGTAAATGACAACTTATAGGAAAGAGGGAAGTAGACCCTTTGTAGATGGGAAGGGGTCTTGGGATGGAAGAAGAGTGGAGAGAGTGGAGGGGAAGGGGAAGTAAAAAGGATTAAGATGTGATATGTATATATAGCAACTCCTCATTATGAATGTACTAATTATGTATTGCAAATATGTATTAATGAAAAATGAGAATTTGCCTTCATTTGTTCCATTCCCTAAAGCTTTGGGTGAGGCTGAATTTAAAGATAGTAAACTAATTAATCTGGTGGAGGAAATTTCAAGGCAGCCCAATGTTCAGTCTGTGGCATGTGTATTGCTGGCTGTTTTTATCCAGATCTATAATGAGAATTAGGAGGAAAAAAGTAGAGCTAATGATATGAAAAGTTTACAGTTTTTCCAGAAAGGAAGCACCTGCAAAGTTGCGGCAAAGGACATTTTGGTTGCTGAAAAGATTAGCATTTAAAAAAATCCAAGTACTTTGTATTAGGACAATAGGAAAGATGCCTTAAGGGCATCTCAGGAAGTGGCTAGACCCCACCCATTGCAACTTCCAGGATGTAAAAAGGAAAACTCTTTTGAAAGACTTTGCTTTCAGAAGACAGATGCAGGGTGCACTGTTCATTCAGGACTGCCTAGGGAAGTGTATACATGAGTTCAGCCATCCAGGCACTCAGAGGCCTCTGCAGTTGTGGTCCAAGGGGACTAGGCTACTGCTCACAGTGGTGGCAGACCTTGGTATCATTCAAGTGGTGCTGGTTTTTCAGGTATGAAGAATGAAACAGTTGTGGGGTCATGGAGGATACTACTCAGATTCCGAAGGAAGACCTGAAAGGCCAGGCAATGTGCCCCTGAAAGGGTGATGCATAAAGCTGTGAGAGTGAAGCCAAAAATGCAGATGAGACCCAGAAAGTTGGAGATGTCAGGAATGTGGAATGTCTACTGAAGAAAACCACACATAGCAAGTGGAGTTGGTGCAAGAGGGAAGCCATGTGGGCTGCAACCAACAAGGCTATAGGAGAAGGGCTACCCAAGCCCTTTGGAACTTACAGCTATCACCTACCATGGGTGTTGGACACGGAGCTACAGGATTTGATGTTTGTCCTGCTGAGTTTCAGTCTGGCTTTTGTCTGATTCCTTTCTATCCCCCTATTCCTCTCTTGGAATGGGAATGTTTGCTCTGTGCTAGTGTATGTTGGAAGTATTTAACTTTTATTTTATTGTTACAAGAGCTCACAGCTAAGAGTTTGCCTTGAGTCTCAAAGGAGACATTGAATTTGGACTTTTCAGGGCCGGGGATTTAGCTCAGTGGTTTCGCCGCCTGCTGAGCAAGCGCAAGGACCCGAGTTTGATCCCCGGTACCAAAAAAAAAAAAAAAAAAAAATTTGGACTTTTCAGTAATGCTGGAAATGTTAAAACTTTCATGACTCTTTTGCATAATGAGGTAAACATGCTACTTCGGGGGCCAGGGCTGGAATGTTATATGTTAGATCTAAAATGTCCTCCAAAATCTCATGTTCCTCAGGGGGCCTGGTCAGAGGGGCAAGTCAATGGGGGCATGACATAGGAGAGTGCATTCTTGTCTCCAGTTCCTCCCTTCTCTCTGCTTCCTGGCTGCCATGGAATGAACAATTTTCTCCATCATGTCCTTCTACCATGCTGTTTCTGCCTTGTAGCCATCTAACCATGGACTGAACCCACTGGAAACTGTGAGCCCAAAATAAACTCCCTCTTCTTTAATTTGTTGGTTTCAAGTACTTTGTCTCAGCAATGGGAAGTGACTAATATTCATGCCACAAAACACATACTGTTTTGTGATTGCATTTTTAGTGATGCTAGAATTAGTGGGTTCAGGTAATGTCAGTCTTATTTCACTATTATAATGTTTTTCCATTCACTTGTCACCTATGAGTTTCATATCCATTGATGATCATTATCTAGATTTATTGAGTTGCAAAGTGGGGTTTTCCTAATGTTGTTATTTCATTTGTACTTATTATCTGGATTTCTAAATGAACTTATCATCATCAACTATTTGGTTTCCATAAATACAGCTCATACAGGAAAAGGCAGGATAAATGTTTGATTCTTTCCCATTCTTTATCAATCATGAATTTCCTAACCCAAACCTGGAATACTTCTCTAAGGACCTCTAGTTCCTTTTCACTGGGAAGTGGTATTTAGAAACCAGTGTTGCTAGGTGTGTTCATTACTGTTGAATTGTTGGTTCCAGGCCTTTTCAGTGAATAAAGCTAGGGTAGTTTTTTAAAGAGGAAAAGTAGATCATGAGTTTACATTAGTATTTCAAATTCAAATTTAAGATTACAAAGTTTTAAAATTAAGCTCCTTGACTTTTCACCTGTTTTTTATGTGCTTAAGATACTGAATCTTAATATTATCAAAATGATTTATGGGCTTCTTCCTATATGTACAATATAGAACTTTTAAATTTCAAAACAATACTATTATTACTATCATCAAGCTTAAAATTAGTGAATACAGTTTTATATTTTTTGCAGTTATTTTCCTTAGAATAAATCTTATTAGGAATATATAATTATTACTTTAAAGGCACTACAAGTAATTCTTTTCTTTGTGTGGCTAAACTATCAACTTTATCTTAGTTTCATATGTTTCAGGTTGCTTTGCATTTTATGGATTTTCCCCTTTTTTTGTGATACTGGAGATTAAACCCAGGGTCTTGTACATGCTAAGCAGGCATTCTATGCTACATCCCCCACCCCTTTCCCCTTTTTGATTAATTATACAAAACACAGGATCTAAAGTAAAAACTGCTATATGGTACCTTCACAGAAATGTTACTTCCATTTCTCTTCCCTTCATCTCATTCCCTTCCTTCCCCATAAATATTTTAAGTTTGCCTTGTTTTATTTTTTAAAATATAAGCAAATAGGGACACATATACACACATACAAATCCATTAGTTATACCCTTCTCCTACATGAAGATATTATAAACTCTGTTCCATAACATTTTTTTGTATTTAATATAGCCTAGAGATAATTCCTTATTAGTGTAAAGCACTTCTTCCTTCTCATGGTTGCACAACACTTAATTATGTGATGTACAATAGTTTACTCTGTGGATGTACAACAGCTGACACTGACCTTATATCCAGTCTTACGCTGTTATGAATAATGCCCTGAAAAGTGGCCTTGTGTATATAAGGTTTGGTATTTTTCCAGAATGTCTTTGAAATAGATTCTAAGGAGTAAAACTGCTGGTACAAAGGGTAAATGTGTGTGTAATCTTTCTACATATTATTATTTCACTCTGTAGGGGTTGTACTATTCTGTATTTCCACCAGCAACACATAAGAGCATTTATGGAAATATTTCTTAAGATAGGAAAAGCACTAACCATTAATGAAAAGATCAGTAAGCTAAACTATAATAAAATAGGAACTTCTATTCATCAAAATTATTATTAATAAATAGAAAATAAAAGCCACAGGGTAAAAAAAGATACTATCCAAGTAATTATTAGAGGACTTACATCTAGAATATATAAATAACTGCTACAAGTCAATAAGAAAAAGATGGAAATCCTTAGGAAAATGAAGAAAAGACTGAAAAGATATCCCCACAAAATAAGAAATACACATAGCTAATAGATACATGCAAAAGTGCTCAATCACATTAGAATTCAGAGAAACGCAAGTTAAGATTGAGATACATAAAGCAAATTTACATAGTGAGAAAAATGAAAAAGAATGTAATGTCACATGTAAGTAAAGTTGGAGGGCAAGTAGAACTGGATGAATATGAAGTATAATCTAGAAATACAATGAATGTTTAAAATTTAAAAAATATTTATTACATAAATTGCTACTAACTACCCTCAAAACATTCTCACTCACTAGAAACAAACTTATCTCATTATCCTTGTCATTTCTGAAGCAGTTCAGGAAGTCCTCTTTTGTGAGTGGCTCTAGTTGCATTGTTGTGGCTGCCTCAATGTCCTGAATCAATTAAAAATGTTTACCTCTTATCATCATGTTTACATTGCGGAAGACCAAAAAGTCACATGTTCGCAGATTCCAGTGAATAAGATAGATGAGGACACGCAATTATAATGTTTTATATAAGCTTTCCTTTCACTGTATGGCACTCAGCAGCAGCATTCATCATATTTTTTAATCACACCTCATAAAGACATGAAAGACTTCCAGAACTGTTTCATAAAGGGGCCAGAATTGCTGGATAAGTGTTTGAAGTGAGAAGGAGTATTATGAGGGGGAGTAAGAGTAATGTGTCTTTTCCTGTAATAATTTTTTTATTTAAACATTAATTGTATATTTTGATCATATAGTAATGTACATACTCAGAAATACTTCTTCAATGACCATTATGTGCTGGGCATTATTCTGGGTTCTTGGTATACATCAATAAAGATCCTGGAAACTAAGATGGTGGCTAAGATATTTTGATGATCTCTCCCCACAGACACTCCAAGTTAAACAATTATTTACCTAATAAACCATCAGCACATAAGCTAAGGAAATCAAGTGAGAGACCACACTGCCCATGAAAAAACACACTGAAGAGGACACGGAGGAAGAAGTTCCCCTGTCAGTCTTCTCCAATTCCAAGTAGCCCAACATGGAATTGTGTGCCTTTCACATGGGGGAGAGGGAGAGAATTAAAATCAGGCCTTTGACTTTAAATCAGGCCCATCACATTGAAACCCAGTGCTGAGCAAAGTTCTATGACCCTACCTCCAGGGCAGTACCTGTGGAAGAGGCTGTGGGAATTGCCATTAGGCTAAACAGCAAAGAGACTGCCTCCACAAACTCTTTCAACCTCTGGCAGCAGGACTCCACCCTCTGGGCAGGAGAGCTAGTATAGGGCTCTGTCTCAGAGCCCAATGCCAGTCCCGCCATGGTGAGACCCAACACCTAATAGAAACTGAAGGCTTCTTACACAGGCCAGAGCTGAGAGACAACAAGCCCTACTATCAGGAAGAAACCTTTATACCAGTGGGAGAAACTCAAGTTTCTGCTGCCTCAGTTCTAGCCTTCAAGTTGGCTTGCAGTACAACCTCTCTCTTCCCAAGACTGTGCTGGTCCCTGTGTCTATGAGACTCAGGCATGACCCAATATAGCACCAGCCATAGTAGCCAAGGGACTGTCTCTACCAAATATCACTCAACCTCGGGCAGCACAGCTATCATCAGGCCAGTGTTTATAAATAGGGCTTTAGAAGTATCCTAACACCTGGCAAAGGCCTGCATGCAATGGGACAGAATCACTGTTTCAAGCTACATGACCACAGGCTATGGTGTAGACCTTGGACACTGCAAGTCCTTGTGTCTGTAAGACTCAGGCACAACTCAGTTTAGCATCAATCCGGGTAGTCAAAGGTGTGCATTTACCAACACTACCTCAATCTTGCGTAACACAGTGTGGTACAAGACTCCATTCACTGGGAGTAGGACAGGATAGTAAGCACAAGACTTTACCCTGGTACTAAGTACTGGGCTGGTGAAACCTAAAACTGAGCAGATCCTAATGGCCCCCACACTTTACTTGCCTGTGAGTGGAGCTTCTGGAGCAGTTCTAGTGTATGAGAAGACACACAGCCCCAGTTGATTGGACTTCTCTTCCAGTGAGCATCACCTGCGAGTGGTTGCAGTGGTCTTTGGTCCTGAGTTCACTTCAACAGTAGGCAGCCCTTAGAAATGTGGGTCTGGGTTATAACTCAGTATTATACTGGTCTTGGTGGTCTGTGGGGTCAGGGTATGACAGAGCTTGGTGGTTTTTATGGCCAGAGGTGAGACAGAAGCCTGGGGCTGGTTCATACATGGTGACTGCCCACAACCAGGTAGAATCCTCCAGTGCCTGACCATAGGCCAGTAACAGTGGATGGGGCAAGGGCAAAGCTTGTGGGGACAGACCATATTCTTTAGGTATTCTATTTCTTTTTGAATGATACACCCACAGAGTATTTGGGACAAACCTGGGTTTGGATTCCCCTCTAGTACTGAAAAAGTCATAACACACCAACAGCAGACTCCTAGCAAATCTGGATCTTGGCACCATCTAGAGCTGAAATAGAGGAAATGACTATAGATACGTTCAGAGAAAATAAGCAGCCTGCTTAGAGTGTCTAGAAAGCCAGGCACAAACAAAGCCAGATTAGGAAGATTGGAATAAATACACGATCTTTTAATGCCCAGACAATGTCATAGACTAACAAGCATTAAGAGCTTTCAGAAAACCGCGACGACAAAAAAAAAAAACAAAAAAAAAAACCCCACGACTTCACCCAGTACTCAAAATACAGTACTAGCAACTGACTAGGCAGTAAGTAATCTGTACTGAAACATTCAGAGAATTCAAAACTGCTGTTACAAGGAATGAGCTTGAAGGAAATACAGACAAGCATTTCAATACTCTAACAAAGAAACTTAACAAATAGATGGAAGCAATTAAAAACATCAAGCAGAAGTTCCTGAGCTGAAAAATATACTCAGTGAAATTTTAAAAGTAATAGAAGACATCAATAGCAGGATAATGAGCTCAAAAACTGGTTATTTGAAAATACATAGTTGAAAGAGAAAACAGAATGAAAGGGAATGAAGAAAGTTTATAGGAACTTTGAGACAGTATTTAAGAAGTAAATATTTGGGTTATTGAGTACCAAGAAGGACTTGTGAATGCCAAAGGGGTAGAAAGCTTATTAAACGAATAATGACAGAAAACGTCCCAAACCCTATAAAAGGACAGATAGCTAGGTACAAGAAGATCAAAGGTCACCAGTAAAATCTAACTCTACCAACTCTACCCCAAGACATCTCATAATGAAGCTCTCACAGGTTAAAGATAAAGAGAAGATTTTCAAGGCAGCAAGAGAAAAAGAAAGAAAGAACACATAGGGGTGTCCCAATTTGTCTAACAGTAGAAACCTTATAGGCCAGGAGCGTGTGGGATAAAATTTTCACAATATTGATGGGGAAAAAGAGAAGTCAATCAAGAATTCTGTGCCCAGCAAAGCTACTCATTATAAATCAAAGTGGGATAAAGACTTTCTCAGACAAACAAAGGCTGAGAATATATCTCCACCAGACCTCCTCTACAAAATGTTAAAGAAAGTTCTTCAGATTGAAAGAGACACTAAAGATTAGGAAGAAAATATAGGGGGCCGGGGATTTAGCTCAGTGGTTCCGCCGCCTGCCTCGCAAGCGCAAGGTCCCAAGCTTGATCCCCCGGTACCAAAAAAAAAAAAAAAGAAAGAAAGAAAACATAGGAAGGCATAAAACTTACTCGTATGAGTAAGTATACAAACAAATTCAGAATGATCTAATATTATAAGCATAGTGATAAACCATTTACATCTTTATATGAAGACTAAAGCCAAAAATATTAACTACATTAAACTGTTGAGAGAGGTGATACAGAAAGATATAAAATGAAATATCAAAGATTCAAAATGTGGGGAGGAATGGAAAACAATTGGAGTTTTCTTATGAGTTTATTTTCTCTTGTCCTCTGTTTTTACTGTTATGATCATGTAAAATTGCTATCATTCAAAATGGCTTGTTATAAATAAAAAAGCATTTTGTAAGCCTAATGGTAACTACAAGACAAAAATCTGTAACAGACGAAACAAAAATAATAGGCAAGAAATCAAAACACACTACTAGAGTAATTCACTTAGCAACCAAGGAAGACTATAAGAGAGGGAAAAAGAAAAGAATTACGACAAGACTAGAAAACAAGTTACCTAATGCTGTAGTAAGAGTTTATCTACCAAAAATTACCTTGAATGTAAATTAAATTCTCCAATTAAAAGATACTGAGTGATTGAATAGATAAAACAACAAGACCAAACTATATGTTCCTTACAAGAAACTGACATTATCTCTAAGGACATATACAGTCTGAAAATAATGGATGGAATAAGATATTCCATGCAAATGGAAGCTTAAAGAAAGCAGGAGGTAGCCATATTAACATAAGACAAAATAGATTTTAAATCAAAAGCAGTAAAAAGACAAGGAAGGTCACGATGTAATGATAAAAAGTGATCAATTCAGCAACAGACGATAACAATGCTAATTATATATGTGCACCTAATATCAGAGCACACAAATATATAAAGCAAGTATTATAGACCCAAAAGGAGAGACAGATTTCAATACAATAATAGTTATGGGCTTTAATATACTACTTTCAGTGATGGACAGATCACCCAGACAGAAAATCAACAAAGAAACATCAGAGTTAAATTGCACCACAGACCAAAAGGACCTAATGGATATCTACAGAACATTCCACCACCAACTGCCAATTACACATTTTTCTCATCAGCCCATAAACATTTTCTAGGATAGATTATATGAAAGGCCACAAAATGTCTTAACAAATTTTTAAAAACAAGTTATACACAGTATCTTTTCTGACAATAATCCAATAAACCTAGAAATCAATAACATGAAAAACTTTGAAAACCATAAAAATACAAGTACATGGAAATTAAACAACTTACTTTTGAACAACCAATGATCAAAGAAGAAAAGAAATCAAAAAGTTTCTTTGTTGGAGGTATAATTCAGTGCAAGAGTACTTGCTTAGCATGTGTTAGGCCCTGAGTTTGATCCCTAGCACTGAAAAAAATGTTTTTTAAACAAATCAAGGTGGAGACACAACATACTAAAACCTATGAGACATAAAAAAAGCAGTACCAACAGGGAAGTTTACAATAATTAATGTATACATCAAGAAAGTAGAAAGAACTAAGATAAACAATTTATCACTGCATTTCAAGGAACTAGAAAAACAAGAATGAATTAAACTCAAAATCAGTAGAAGGAAAGAAATAGTAAACATGAGCAGAAAAATAAATGAAATGGAGATTAAAAAAAAGATCAATGAAACAAAGTTGATTCTTAGAAAAGATAAAATAGATAAACTTTTAGCTAGACTAAGAAAAGGAGAGAAGACTCAACTAACTAAAACCAGTGAAGAAAAGGGAATATTACAACTGACAACATGGAAATATAAAAGATCATTCAAGATTATTATGAACAACTATATGTCAACAAATCTGATAATGTAGAAACCATGAAAAGATAAAAAAGCTGAATAAACCAAAAAGAAGTAATGAAATTGAATCAGTAATAAAAAGCTTCCTATTGAAGAAAAGTTCAAGACCAGATGGCTTCACTACTAAATTCTACCAAACATTTAAAGAATTAATACCAATTCTCTTTAAGTTTTCCTAAAAATAGAAGGGGAAGGGATTCTCCCAAATGCAATCTATGAGACCAGCATTATTCTGATACCAAAATCAGATAAATACACAGTAAAACAAAAACAATAGGCCAATACTCTTGATCAACACAGACACAAAAATCCTCAACAACATGATTAAGGTCATTTATAATAAGTCTATAATGTAAGCTTCTTCTCCAAGATCTATAAGCCAAGGATGCCCACTTTTATCACTTTTATTCAACATAATGATGGAAGTCCCATCCAGAACAGTTAGGAAAGAGAAGGAAAATAAGGCATCCAAATTAGAAAAGAAAGACTGATGTTGTCACTATTTGCAGATGACATGTTATATATAGAAAACCCCCCAAAACTTTGCTAAAAAATTAGAACTAAGGGCCGGGGATTTAGCTCAGTGGTTCCACCGCCTGCCTCACGAGCACAAGGTCCTGAGTTTGATCCCCGGTACTGCAAAAAAACAAAACACAAAACAAAAAAACTAATAAAGAATTCAAAGTTGCAGGGTAAAAAATCAACACGCAAAAATCATTAGCACTATTATATGCCAATAGCAAATTGTCTTAGTAGAAATCAAGAAAGAAATCCCATTTAAAGAAGCTACACAAAAAAAGAAATACCTAGGAATAAATTTAAATAAATGAGTGAAAGATCTTCACAATGAAAATTATAAAGTTTTGATGAAAGAAACTAGAGAGGACACAAGAAAGTGGAGAGACACCCTGTGTTCATAGATTAGAAGAATCAATATTGATAAAATGTCCATACTATCCAAAACGATTTACAGATTCATTGTAATTCCTATCAAAATATCAATGGCAGCATTCACAGAAATAGAAAAAATAATTTAAAAATTAATGTAGAAACACAAAACCCCCAAATAGTCAAGGCCATTTTGAACAAAAAGAACAAAGGAGGCATTATACTACCTGATCTTAAAGCATGCTACAAAGCTATAGAAAAAAAATATTGTGATGTTGGTATTAAAAAAAAAAAGACATAGAACAACACAACAGAATAAAGAGCCTAGGATGTACAATGATACATCTATAGCCAACTGATTTTCAACAACGTTAGTAAGATCATGCACTGGAGAAAGGTCACTCTTTTTGATAAATGGTGCTAGAAAAATTGGATAGTCACATGCAGAAGAATGCTACCTCCCTATCTCTCACCAGTTATAAAGATTAACTCAAAATAGGCTAAAGACTTAAATGTAGGATGGATCTCAATCTATAAAATTACTAGAAAAAAAAACCTAAGGTAAATGTCTCAGGACACTGGACTGGATGAGGATTTTTTGGACAAGACTCCAAAAGCACAGGAAACAAAAACAGACACATTTGATTACATGAAATTAAAAAGCTTCTTTAACAGCAAAGGAAACATGTAAAGAAGCACAGAGACAACCTACAGAGTAGGAAATGATGTTTGTAATGTATATATCTGACAAGGTATATATTCAGAATATATGAAGAACCCCCAAAACTCAATACGAAAAAAAGGGAAATTGTTAGGTTAGTAAAGCACACTTCTGGGTGTGTCTGGGTGGGTCATGGAGGCAAGACCTGGCAAAGTATGTCTGGTTCCTAGTCCTTTCCTCTCTGGTGCTATTCCCCTACTGTTTCTCTATGGCCATGAATTAAACAGCTCTGCTCTAACATACACTTCTGTCATGATATTCTTGCCATAGAGACAGCCAACTATAAACTTAACCCTCTGAAACCACGAGACAAATAAATCTCACCATCTTTAAGTTGTAGGTGTCAGGTATTTTTCACAACAGTGGGATAGTTGACTAATATAGAAAACTGTTATCAGAGAAATGTGGTGTTATTGTGAATATAAATGACCATGTAGTTAAGCCTTTGCAATCTGTATGCAGGGGTTAGAAAAGATTTGGAGACGTGGGCTAGAGAAAGCCTAGAATGCTGTATTCAGAGCCTGACAGGTGATTCTGGTTAGAGCTCAGAACACCAGAAGGGTGACAGGAATGAAAACAGTAAAGGTTAGGCTAATGATGTTTCAATTGAGAATGAGGATTCTGTTGGGATTTAGGTTAGAGGCCATACATCTTACACTGTGGTCAAAAATGTGCCTATAACTTGCCTATGTCCTGAAACTTTGGGGGAGGCTGAGTTTAAGGGTTGAGGACTAACTTATCTGGTGGAAATTTTAGGGCAGCCCAATATTCAGACTGTGGCAAGAATACCACTGGCTTTTAGTCATATTTATAGTGAGACTCTGGAGCAGAAAAGCAGGGAAGAATGATTGGAGAAACTAAAATTCTGGTGCAAAAGGAACCATGTGTAAAGTTGGGGCCAAAGGAAGTGTAGGTGCTGAAGAAATTAATACCATTAAAGAAACCAAGTACTATGAACAGGGATAATATGTCTTGAGGTCATCTCAGAAATGAGCAAGACTCCACCTATCACAGGCTCAAGGGTACAAAAGTATAAACATTTAATTTGAGAAGAGAGTGCCTGGGATGCCTGCCCTAGAAGTCCTCCTAGGGAACTGGTTCCCTGGGATTCATTTCACTATGCTCAACCATCCAGGCATTCAGAGGCTGCTGTAGCCCATGGTCTAAGGGGGCTTACCTCCTGGTTGCAATGGTGACACCCAGATTTCAAAGGAAGGCTTGAGAAGTAGGCAAGGAGCTCCTGACAGGGCAGTACATGGAGGTGTGGGAATGAAGCCAAAGGTGTGAAGACCAAAGGAAGTTGGGAGATGCCAGGAACGTGGAACATCTGACAAGGAAAGCTGCAGTCTGTAACTAGACTTAGCCAAGAGAAAGGCACTGTGGGGTGCAACTGGCAAGGCCATAGTGATGGGAGTGCCCAAGCCCTTTAGAACTCATATTTTACCACCATGTGCCTCAGATGGTGGATATGGAGCTACAGGACTTAATGTTTGCCCCGTTGGGTTCTAGGCTTGCTTTGGTCCAATTCTTTTCTACCCCCCTATTTCTCCCTTTGGGAATGGGAATGTTTTCCCTGTGCCCTTGTATCTTGAGATTATGTAAGTTGTTTCTGACCTACTTCTACAGGGGTTCATAGCTTAGAGTTTGCTTTGAGTCTCAGGAGGCTTTGCATATTGACTTTTTTTTGGTGCCGAGGATCGAACTCGGGACTTTGCACTTGTGAGGTGGGCAGCAGAACCCCTGAGCTAAATCCCCGGCTCCAATATTGACTTTTGAAAAATGTTGGAACTATTGAGATTCTGGAGAATGGACTGCTGCATTTTCAGTTGTACACAGAATAGTTACATCACATTAGGCAGAACTATGATCTTATTGTCTTTATTTGGAGATTAAGTATGGTTTAAAATGTGTTTGGTGGATTGTGATTATTAATTGTGGTTGTCAACCTGACTGAATTAAGAGACACCCAGGAGGTTAGTAAAGCATATTTCTGGGTGTGTTTGGGTGGGTTACAGGGGCAGGAACTTGGGAGTACATCTGGTTCTTAACCTTTTCCTCTCTGGCACTATTCTCTTGCTCTTCCTGGCCATGGTGAACTGAGTAGCTTTGCCACACTCTTCTTCCATGATATTCCTGTCTTGGGGGCCAGCTTACTATGAACTTTTTTTTTGTACCGGGGATCAAACTCAGGACCTTATGCTTGCAAGGCAGGCACTGTGCCACTGAGCTAAATCCCCAGCTACTATGAACTAAATCTTCAGAAACCACAAGCCAAATAAACTTCTCCTACTTAAATTGTGTCAGATATTTTGTTTTCCAGCAGTAGAAAACCCAATTAATAATGGGCAAGATCTAAATAGACATTTCTCAGAAGAAGATATACAAATGTATAAAAGGTACATAAGAAAACAGCCCAACATCATTAATCATCAGAGAAATGAAAATCAAACCCACAATGAAATACCATCTCACCCCAGTAAGAATGACTAACATAAAAAAGACTAAGGATAACAGGTGCTGGTGAGGATGTGGGGAATATGGAATTCTTATACTCTGTTGGTTGGAATGTAAATTAGTACAGCCATTATGGGAAACAGTATAAAGGTTACTCAAAATATAACTATCACGGGCCAGGGAGTTAGCTCACTGGTTCCACTGCCTGCCTCACAAGTGAAAGGTCCCAAGTTCGATCCCAGGTAACCCCCCCCCCAAAAAAAAATATATATAACTATCATATGATCTAGTAATCTTACTCTTGGGTGTATATCCAAAGGAAATGAAATCAGTGTGCTGAAGAGATATCTGCAGTCCCATGTTCACTGCGGGAATACTTACAATAGCTAAGAAGTAAATACAAACTAAATGCCTATTAACTGACGAACGGATGAAGAAGATTTGGTACATATACACAACAGAAAATTCTTCAGTCATAAAAAGAACAACATCCCTTCATTTTCAACACCATGGATGGAACTGGCAATCATTATGTTAAGTGAAATATGTCAAACACAGAAAGGCAAGTACTATAGGATCTCTCACACGCAGGATCTACAAAAGCTGATCTCCTAGAAGGTAAGAGTAGAATGGTGATTACCAGAGGCTGGGAACAGTAAGGGGGTGACAATGAGGAGAGGTTTGTCCATAGATATTGAGTTAAATAGGAGCAAGAAGCTCTAGGGTACTACTGCACAGTATGGTGACTATAGACAACACTTATGTACTACATATTTCATAAAGCTAGAGGAAAGGATTTTGAAAGTTTTATCACAATGAAATGATAAATATTTTTAAGGAGATAAATGTTTAATTTGATTTAAATATTATACCATGTATACAGGTATTGAACATTACATAGTACCTCATTAATATATACAATTTTATGTTTTGTGTAGCTGTTAAAAATTTTAAAAATAAAACTGACCATAAATGTATAGAGCTAAGTGAATTATATGGTATATTAGATGGCTATGAGTGAAATGAAAAAGAAAAAAAAAAGATAAAAATAGAAGTATTATGAAGTAGTAATGATGTTGATTACAACTTTAATGTTGGTCTGGAAAGGTTTTATTGAGAATGTGACAACTGAGTCAAAATCTAAAATGAGGGTATCTATCATGGTAGTATTGGAGTAAGAGCCCAATGTAAGAGTCTTAAAAAATTTGAAAAGGCTGAAATCATATAAAGTATGTTCTCTGACCACAGCAGAATTATATTAGTGACCAACTACTATAAAATATATTGGAAAACACAAATATTTAAATATTAAACAGTAAACTTCTAAAGAGTCCATGAGTTAAGACTCACGAATTTAAAATATTTTGAAATTAATCAAAGTGAAAATACAACATATTAAAATCTGTGAGTACAGCTAAAACAATACTCAGAGAGAAATTTTAAGCTTTAAATGCCTATGTCAAAAACAGAAAAATGATTTCAAATTTATAACCTGAACTTCCAAGTTAGGAAACTAGAGAAAGAGCAAACTAAACACAAGCAAGCAGAAGGGAAAAAATGTAAACTATAGGGAATAAATCAATGTAATAGAAAACAAAAATAGAGAAAAATCAATGAAATCCAAAGCTGGTTCTTTGAAAACTTTAACCAAATGATAAACCACTTAAGCTAAAATGACTAAGAAAATAAAAATAACTAAAATTAATTAAAATGGAAGCATTATTATTCACCCTACAGAAATGAAAAATGATTATAGGACTATTAAGAATAACTTCAGGCCAACAAATCAGAAAGCTTATATGAGTGGAAGAATTCACAAAAAAATACAAACTACCAAAGCAGACTGAAAAAAAAGAACAGCTGAATAAAAACAAGAGGTTAAATTAGTAATTAAACTATACACAAAGAAACCTGCAGGTCCAGATGACTTCTTTGGTGAATTGAATCAAATATTTAAAGTAGTAATACAATCCCTGAACAAACACTTTCAAAAAACAGAGGAGGAAGGAATAATTTCCAACTTATTCTATTAATATTATATTGATACCAAAGCTAAATAAAGACATTGGAATAAACCACAGACCAATATCCCTCATTGAATATAGATGCAAAATACCCTAATCTAGCAACATATAAAAAGGATTGTACACATATGAGGTTTATCCCAGGAATATAAGTTTGGTATTAATATCTAAAAATCAATTAATATTATATCATATTACTAGACTACAACCTTAAACCACATAATAATACAGAAAAACTAAACACAATCCAAAACTCATTCATGATAATAGAAGGTGATAGTTTCAACATGCCTGTGGTAGGCTGAATAATGATCTCCCAAAGATGCCCAGGTCCTAATTGCTGAAATCTGTGAAAATATAAATTACATGTCAAAAGGGACTCTGCAGATGTGATTAAATTAAGTATCTTGAGTAGAGTTACCCTGGATTATGCAGGTGGGCCCAATATAATGACAGGTATCCTTATAAGAAATAAATAAGTAGGTCAAAGACAAAATAGAAGATATGATGATGGATGAAAAGGCTAGAGTAATATGAGGAAGAGCCCATGAGATAAGGAATGTTGGTAGCTTCTAGAAATTGGTCATTGCTCACCTAGAGTTTTCTAGAAGGAAGGCAGCCCTGTCAACATCTTGATTTTAGGACTTCTGACTTCTGGAAATATAAGAGAAGGAATCTGTGTTGCTTTAAGACACCAAATTTATGGCAGTTATAATATCCACTAGAAAGTCATACATTGCCAAAAAGCATGCACAGAAAACCTAGAGCTAAGATCGTACTTAATGGTTAAAAATTTAATGCTTTCCCTCTAAGACTGGGAATAAGACAAGGATGTCAGCTCACACTACTTCCACTCAACATTGTACTGAATATTTTACATAGTATGAGGAAGGGGACAAAAAGGCTTCCAGATTGGAAAGGAAGAAATATAATTGTCTTTATTCCTAGGAAATATGAATGTCTACATAGAAACTCTGAAGGTACCCATAATAAAACCATTAGAATGAATAAAAGAATTTAGTCATAGGCTACAAAACCAACTGTATTTTTATATACTTGACACACCAATTAGAAAATTAACTTCCATACACAGTAGACTGAAATGTAAGAACTAAAACTGTACATATTCTAGAAAAAACATAGAATATCTAATCTTGATTTCAGCAGATTTCTTAATTATAACACCAAAAGCCCAAATCATAACAGAACCAAATGATAAATATTAAGATTAAAAACATTTGTCCTTCAAAAGACACTGTCAAAAAAATTAAAAAGCAAATCTGCAGACTGGAAGAAAACATTTTAAAATTATGTAACTTATAAAGGATCTTCACCACTCAATAGTAAGAAAACAATCCAATCAAAAAGTGGGGAAAAGGCTTGAGTATACATTTCACCAAAGAAAGCATATGAATGTCTAACAAGTTCATGGAAAGGTTTTCAAGATCATTTATTAGTACACAAATTAAAATTAAAATTAAAATGATGTATCAAAATATACACACTAAAATAACAATAATGAAAAGGACAGGTAATAACAAGTATTGGCAAGGATGTGGAGAAACAGGAAACCTCACACATTACTGATGGAAAGTAAAATGGTTCAACCACATTATAAAGCAGTTGGGTAAGTCCTCAAATAGTTATACATAGTTTTCATATGACCCAGAAATTCCACTCATCCAAGAGAAATAAAAATATGTTCACACAATAACTTTTATACAAATATTCATAGTAGGATTATCCATTATAACAAAAAAGTAGAAACAACTCAAATGTCATCAAGTGGTGAAGAGATTTTTTTAAATATGGTGTATCTATATACCAGAAAATTATTTAGCAATAAAAAGGAACATATTGGTAAGACTATAATATGAATGAACTTTAAACATATTATCCTACCTGAAAACTCAGATTCAAAACACCACATATTGTAAGATTCTATTTAAATGAAATAGCCACAAAAGACAAATTTATACACACAGATACTTGGAGTACATGGCACAGTTATTTACTGCAAATGGGTTCAAGCTCAACTTAGGCAACTTAGCAACTTAATGAAACCTTGTCTCAAAAATAAAAAGTAAAAGAAGGGCTGGGGGTATAGCTCAGTGTGAAAGCCATGGGTTCAACCTCCAGGACCGAAAAAAATTTAAAGAATGATCATAATTCTATGATTGTATAAAGGAATATCTTTATCTGGCGAGATACATAATGATGTATTAAAGAATAAAACCTCATTTCACCTGACATTTACTTAGCAATAGACAAACTATATACATACACACATACTAATGTATAGGAAGAAAAAGGCAATACTAATGTATAGGAAGAAAAAGGCAATGCAAATATAGCAAATAAAAACAGTTGTTGAACACAGGTGATGGGTATCAGTGTATATTAATTTTTTTCAAGGTTTGAAATTGTTCAAGGTTGAGGAAAATAACACTTGACTAAAAGGTAAAAAATAGTGACACAAATAAATATTAATTATTAATAAGGGGAATAGAGAAAACAGTGAAGTTGGGCATGGTGATGCATATCTGTAAGCCCAGGATTCTGGAAGGCTGAAACAGGAGAATAGCAAGTTCAAGTCCAGTCTGGCCAACCAAGTGACTTAACAAGACACTGTCTCAAAGTAAAAAACAAAAAGGGTTGGGGATATAGCTCACTGCAAAGGCCCTGGGTTCAATTCCCAGTACTGAAAAAAACACAAAAACAAAAAATGAGAGAGAGAAAACAATAAAATATAACTAAATACCCATCATATTGGAGTCTGCAATATCCATTATGGACAAGGATACAGAACAACCTGAATATTCCTATGTAGTTGTGTGATTTTGATTTTAATTTTAATCTCTGTGGAAATTACTTAATATCTATCAAAGTTGAACATGTGCAAAATCTTCACATTCAATTCCACTCCAATGTATATACCCTGAGAAAATGCTGTGTGTGTGTCCAAGGATTTCTATGTAAAAATGATCACAGTAGTAAACTTATACTAAAAGCCCCCTCCAAATGGGAACCAAAATATCCCACTATGGTAGAATAGAAAAATAAATTATGGAGAGAGACAAAATGGTAGAGCAGTGAGGGCCAGCAACTCAGCTCCTCCAGGACAAAGTGTCTAGAGTCTGGAAAACAATACTTGCAGAGGAAACAGAGTGAGTGAGCGGTACCTGGGAACTGACAGAAGAGAAGAAAATAGGATTAAGTGATATAGAAATGGTGGGCCACACAGCAGAAGAAAGACTATGGTGCCACCGAGAGGTGGGAAGAAAAGTAAAATTAACAATTTTTCTGGTCATGGAGAACCAGAGAGGTACACTGGGGCCAGGAGAATCTCATGCAGTTAGAGACAGCAGGAAGAAATCGAGACCCTGCTTCCCAAGTAGCCCTCCAGAGTCAACAGTTGATGAGTGACTGTGCTACAACCGCCCGAAGACAAGGTCGCATGGAGCAGGAGCTGACGGGGATGCCACTGTAGGGACAAGGCTGGGTGTTTGAACTTGGGTCTCAGAACAGCCCCTTGGGTGCTTTACATTGCCAAGTTCCCAGAGTAGATGAGGGAAGGACATCCACAGGAGACTGCCTGCAGTTGGACAGCAGACTGGGGAAAGCTGTGCTGAGAGGCAAGGGCTGGTGATCACAGACTCAGTTACTACAGTCAGAGGTAGTTTCACCCTGAGTTACACAGGACTGGAAATTTCACACTGACGCGGTGTTTCTACTGCTAAAGGGAGACCCAAAACAATGTCTTACAGTATGTTATTTCTCAACTAGCCCTGATAGATACCACTGTAATGATTTAGCCTGCCACCGCTCTAGTTGAATTGGTTGCACAGGAATAATCCTGACTCAGTGGACAATTTACTACCAGTGAACTTGTCTGCTGAATCTACTATCACACCTAGAGAGAGGGACAGCAAGAGTCTTAACCTATGAACTCCAGCTGGATCAAACTCTGCAAGAATGCTTGATACCTGGCAGAAAGAGTTCCCGAGTCTGAGTTAACTTCAGTATTAAGGTAGAGGGATCAGAGGAGTTATTGGGGTGTGAGCGCTCAGACTCTCTGGCAAAGATTAGAATATCTAATCTATGTTCCAATCGGACATCTTATTAATTTAAGTTTTTGTATATTTCTTGATTTATTTAGTAATATAGAGTTATGGTATGTTCTTTTATGGTTGCATTTGTTTATTAGGTTACTTATATGTATTTGTTCTTTCATGGGCTCAGATTTAATAGGTGTCTAGGTTCTCTCCACCATCTCGGCTCTTCATCTAGTTTCTTCACCACAAACCCTCAAGACAATATTATTAACATATTTCTTTATTCTTTTTCAACATATAAACTCTTTGTCCTAAGTTTTTAAATTCACCATACTCAGCTTCCTCACAGTCACTTCTATCTTCACTAGATAATTTGTCAACCTTCCCCATTCTAAGCATTTGACTCTTACCTAGTTTAATATCTTCCCTATAAGCAAGTTGTGATAATCTTTTTCTCAATCACAAAGTGAATCCCCTTTCTCCCATATCTTGTCTTTGCCACCACCAAATGTCCTCTGAAAACTCTCAATACTAAACCTTCAACTCAATGAAAAGTACTCCAATAAAATCAGACCCCACATCAATCTTTTCTACTCATCTACCACTATTCTCCCCTTTAAACTTCCCCCTTAGTATCCAACACTACTCATCCAACCACTTCTCTTTCTCCCCACATGTCACCTACCTCACTGCAGAGCAACCACAAATATTAGACTGTCATAGAGTGCAAAGAGAATAGACAAAGGGGGAAAGAGTAACTGCAAGGATTATTATATAGAAGTGTTGTAAAACTGAATCTGTGGGTGCTGCTATAATCAGAAGCAATTCTTCTGGCAAAACATAGAGATAAGGTTGAAATCACTTAAAGTAAATAACAGAAGGAGTAAATACTAGCACTGGACATACAAAGGTGAAAATTATTCTTTGGGATGCAACATTCTACCAAAAATCTCCTTTTAAACCACAAACTCTCCTCAATTCTCTAGTTCCTATCCCTCCCAAAAAAGGGAGGAGAAAAAAGAGGGAATATATATATATA
>NW_004624803.1:9490783-9520626 GCF_000247695.1 Heterocephalus glaber | reverse complement strand
AGAAGATCTCTGAACACCCACCCCAACTCTCCCAAGGCAGAGCAAGGGGTCACAAAGGGAGAAGAAAACAAATACCGGGCAGCAGATATGTATGAAAAGTTCTTAGAAGGGATGAAGAAAATAGATGAGTTCAAAGAGGAAATGAACCAAAAGTTCACAGCAATTATACTCAATATGAACATGGTGAATTTTGGGGAAATAGGTAAGAAACTGGACAAGCTAACCAAAACAGTTCAAAATCTAAATGACAGATTCAACAAGAATATGGAATCCTCAAAAAGATGTCAGATAGAAATATCTGAAACCAATACATCTTAGTAAGATCTGTCAATGTTAACAGCTTCAACTCTCCAATCAAAAGACACAGACTGGCAGGATGGATCAAAAAACAGAATCCAACAATCAGTTGGATTCAAGAAATTCATCTGATCCAAAACAATATTCATAGACTAAAAATTAAAGGACGGAAAACAACATTTCATGTACCACTACTGGGAAAACAAACAGGGACAGCAACTCTAATATTAGACACGGTCAACTTCAACCTGAAACTGATTAGAAGAGACAAAAGGTCATTAAATATTAGTTAAGGGAACAATCCAACAAGAAGAGATAACATTGGTAAACATATATGCTCGAAATACTGGACTACCTTGTCTTCATAAAACAAAAACTGCTACAATTAAAAGATCAAATAAACATTAACACAATCATAGTAAAGGATTTTAACACCCTACTTTTGCAAAGAGACCAATTAAAAAAACAGTAAAGAAATTTCAGAGCTTAACCACAGCCTTGAACATATGGACTTAATGGATATATACAGAGTATTTCACTTCTCTACAACAGAGTATACATTCTTTTCAGTAGCATATGGTACTTTTTCCAAAATAGATCACATAATAGTCACAAAGCCTGCTTAAGTAAATATAAAAGAATTAAAATCACCCCATGCATACTATTAGATCACTGTGCAATGAAAATAGAAATCAATGACAGAAGAAAATTCAGAAAAGGCAAAAGCTCCTAGAAAATTAACAACATAGACCTAAACAACCAATGGGTCACAGAAGAAATCGAAGAAACTTAAATTTTTTCTGGAAGTTAATGACAATGATTCCATAACTCGATAAAACCTCTGAGATCTTATGAAGGCACTCTTGAGAGGAAAATTCATCACAAATCAATGCTCATATTAGGAAAACAGAGCAAGCCCAAATAAATGACCTTATGAGAAATCTTAGGATACTTGAGAAACAACAACAGACCAGCCCGAAGCCAAAATTAAGGAAGGAAATAATAAACATGAGAGCAGAAATCAATGAAATTGAGAATAAAACCTAACAATAACAACAACAACAAAAAACCTTAATGAATTGAAGAGCTGGTTCCTCAAAAGAATAAAGCCATGTAATTGACTCAGTAATAATCTACCAACTGAAAAAGGCCCAGGACCTGATTGAATTCTACAAAACATTTAAGGATGTGACATCACCAATATTCTTCAAGCTCTTCAAAGAAACTGAAAGGGATGGAATGCTCCCAAATTCATTTATGGAAGCCAATAACATCCTGATCCCCAAACCGGACAAAGACCCAACTAAAAACAAAATTATAGGCCAATCTCTTTAATAAACATAGACACAAAAGTCCTCAACAAGATATTACCAAATGGAATGTACCACATTATCAGAAAGCTCATACATCATGATCAAGTAGGTTTCATCCCAGAGATACAAGGATAGTTCAATATATGTAAGTCAATAAATGCAATATATCACATAAACAGGAGCAAGGTCAAAAACCATATGATCATATCAATAGACACAGAAAAGACTTTTGATCAAATCCAACACTTTTCATGATAAAAGCCCCGAAGAAAACAGGTATAGAAGGACTATACCTGAATATGATAAAGGCTATGTTTGACAAATAAGTAGCCAGTATCATACTGAATGGAGAAAAACTGAAAGCACTCCCCTTAAAATCAGGAAAAAGTCAAGGTTGTCCACTATTACCCCTTCTATTCAACACAGTACTTGAAACATTAGCCAGAGAAATTAGGCAAGAAAAAGAAATACCAGGTATACATATAGGAAAGGAAGAACTCAAACTATCGTTTATAGATGACATGATATTCTACATAGAAGACCCAAAGAACTCTAGTAAAAACCTCATAGAATAACCAACTTCAGTAAAGTAGCAGGATACAAGATCAACACACAAAAATCATTAGCATTTGTATACACTAGCAATGAACAGGATGAGAAGGAAATTATGAAAACAGTACCATTCACAGTAGCTTCAAGAAAAATGAAATTATCTAAGAAGTAACCTAACTGGGGAAGTGAAAGACCTCTAAAAAGAACACTACAGTACTCTGAAGAAGGAGATTGAAGAGGACATCAGAAAATGGAAAGATGTCCCCTGCTTCTGCATAGGCAGAACCAAATTGTCAAAATGAACATACTTCCAATACATTGAATACAGATTCAATATAGTCCCAATCAAAATACCAACAGCATACTTTACAGATCTAGTGAAAACAGTCCTTAAATTCATATGGAGCCAGAAGAGATCCGGAGTATCAAAAATAATTTTGAGCAATAAGAACAAAGCAGGCAGCATAGCAATACCAGACTTCATGCCATACTACGAAGCAACAGCAATTAAACCAGCATGGTACTGCAACAGAAACAGGCACACGAATAAATGGAACAGAAATGAGGATACAGAAACTTCCCCAGACATATTAACCTATTTGATCTTTGACCAAGGGGCCAAAAGGATATGTTGGAGGAAAGATAGCCTATTCAACAAGTGGTATTGGGAAAACTGATGATCTGTCTGCAGAAGAATCAAACTGGACCCTTATCTCTCACCATATACTAAAGTAAAATTAAAATGGATCAAAAATCTAAACATTAAACCTTCTGGAAGATAAAATAGGTAAAACACTTGAAGACACAGGTTTAGGAAAGGATTTTCTAAACAGAACCTCAATCACACAGCAAACAACAGCAAGAATCAACAAATGGGATTATATCAGACTAAAAAGCTTCTGTACAGCAAAATACTCAGTAGAGTGAAGAGACAACCTACAGAATGGGAAAAAAGTTTTGCCAGCTAGTCCTCAGAGGACTAATATCTAGAATATAGAAAGAACTCAAAAAAAAAAATTAAACCATCTAAAATTAAAGACTCTGTCAAGCAATGGGCAAGAGAAATGAACAGATACTTCAAGAAAGGAAAAAAGTAGAATCAACAAATATATGAAAACATATTCAACATCTCTGACCATTAGGGAAATGCAAATTAAAACAAAGCTAAGATTCCATCTTACTCTAGAAAGAATGGCAATCATTAGGAAATTAAACAATAACAGATGCTGGCATGGCTATGGTGAAAAAGCAACCCTCCTGTATTGTTGGTGGGAATGTGAACTAGTATGACCATTATGGAAATCATCATGAAGATTTCTCAAAGAAATGAATTTAGAAATTCTATATGACCCCTGCTAGGTATCTTCCAGAAAGATCTTAAGTCATCATACTATAGTGATACATGCATACCAATGTTTATAGTACCGCAATTTGTATTAGCTAAATCCTGGAAGCAGCCTGGATACCTAACAACAGATGACTGGAAAAAGAAAATGTGGTATCTGTATATAATGGAATACTATTCGGCTATAAAGAATGACAGATTTGAGACATTTATAGGAAAATGGATGCACCTGGAAAATATGTTGAGTGAAATAAACCAGACATGCAAGCTTAAATACCATTTGGTATCTCTTATTTGAGTGAGGCAACATACAAATGAAGAAAATGATAAAGGATAGATAGAAAGGAGCAAAGGGACAGATCTCTTGCAACAGGGAAGTGGCCCATGGGAACAAGGACAAGGGGTGAGGCAGAAGGGAAGGGGAAATGAGAGGAATAAAGATGTACTATGACAAGAACCTAATAACCTCTATTTATGTAAACACTATTTGCCATAACGTGAGCTAAGACAAATAATATCAACAAGCATGGAAAAGAAGACAGGGAAACTGGGGGAGGAAGAAGGAGGGCAAGGAAAGCTGAAGGGGATTAAAAAAAAAAGAATCAAGCTGTAATGTATACATGTATCCACTCTTCAAGATAACTGTAAACTGTATGAATTGTAAACCTGTATTAATAAAATTAAAAATTATAAGAAAAAAATTATAAGAAAAAGAAAAATTACGATAGGTTCATATAAATACTACAGTGAAAATGAATGAACTATGGCTCATAGCAATATGAAGCTCACAAATATAATATTAAGTAGAAAAGGAGGACCTAATGGAATATATATAGTATAATTTGTTGATATAATGCTTACACATAGGCAAAACTAAACATGGTCTAGTGCTGAATATTTAGGTTATAAAAAGATAAAGATAAGCAAGGAAACTATTATCATGAGTCAGGACAATGATTATACCTGATGGGGAGAGAGTTGTGATTTATGAGGTATGATAAAAAATACGATGAATGTTTAAACTTTTTATATATTTATTACAGTAAAAGACATACTACCATTAGTCTCCCTCAAAAATACTCCCCCTTGCTTCAACACACTTACTCCATCATACTTGCCACTCTCTAAAACAGTTCTGGAAGTCCTCTTTTTTAAGTGTCTTTAGTTGTGCTGTCATGGCTGCCTCAATGTGCTGAATCAATTCAAAACTTTTACTTTTCATGGTCATTTCAACTTTCAGGAAGAGCCAGAAGTCACATGGTGCCAGAATCGGTAAATATGGTGCATGAGGACACACAATATCTTTTGGCAGAAATTGACATATCAGAAACGATGTGTAACACAGTGTTGTCATGATGGAGGATGAAATTGTGTGCCCATTTCTCAGGCCATTTTATGTATACATGGGGCCGGGGATTTAGCTCAGTGGCTCTGGTGCCTGCCTCGCAAGCGCAAGGTCCCGAGTTCGATCCTCAGTACCAAAAAAAAAAAAAAAAGACTGCCATTTTATACATACATTGTTTCTTAAATGCCCTAATAAGCTCTTATAATATTTACAGTTCATCATAGTGTTCCTGGGTACAAACTGCCCATACAATTCCATCATGATCATAAAGCACAATCAACATCACCTTGATGTTGAGTCTTGATTGATGTGCTTTTTTTGCATGAGGAGAACTCTGAACCTTGGTCTCAGAATCATAACTATAGACCCAAGTTTCATCTCCATCATGATGACATTTCTTAAAAAGCTGGGATCTAAAGCAGCATAACTGGACAGCTCCAATAACACTGATAAAATTTCATGTTAATGTGTTGTTCATGATTTATGATTTATGGCACATTTTAAAGCACCCTTCTCTTAACTATGGCTCACAACCAACTGACTGCACCAAACAGACTGAAAGTTGTCATACACGGTTACTAAGGTTCGACATGCAGCTTTTCATATTGAAGATCTCTGCCTATACATGGAAAAGCATGCAGCAGTATTCACCATACTTCTTTTTTTTTTAATCACAAATCTTATAAGTCACATATAGGAGTTTTAGAGTATTAGCAATGTTTTACTTCTTGATCTAACTGAACATGTTTTTTTTTTCTGTACAAACTCGGGTCCCTGCAGTTGCAAGGCAGGCAGTGGAACCACTGAGCTAAATCCCCGGCCCTGAACACATGTGTTTTAAGCAAGCACTCTTTAGTATTACCCATCTCATTTCTATAAAATATGGCTTGAAAAATTGCAAATAAGAGGTGAAGAAATGGCAATAAGTGAATGTACTGGGTTGAATAATATTCCCCCCACACTCATTTCTACCTGGACCCTCAAAATTTGACCTTACAGTCATAGCTTGGTACTCAATTGTTTTGAAACTCATCGTATTTGGTACTTAATGCTTTCTGATGGAGAAATTTTGTCCTGGGACTGTTTGTTTGGTAATTGACATGCAAGCTAAGGCATGTGAGTGTCGATTGTCTTGTGACCTGCTACCTTTTCCAGCCAAAACAATTTGTTTGGTACTCATCAGTGTTATTTGTTGCAACATTCTGGAACCAATTAATGATGAGTACTGAGGTATCACTGTATTTGGAAATGAGGTTTTGCAGATATTATTAGTTTAGATCAAGTCATAATTGATGAGGGTGGGCCCAAAGTACAATGACTGATGTTCTTATAAGCCATGTGAAGGCACAGACACATTCACATAGAATAAATAGTATGTGATGATGGAGGCAGTAATGGAAATAATGTACCTATAAGCCAAGAGTTGCCAAAAAAAATCATGAGAAGATAAAAAAAGAGACCTGAAACAGATTTTCCCTCAGAGGCTCCAGAAGGACCCAACCTTGCCAACTTCTTGTTTTGCACTTCCAACCTACTGTGAGAAAATAAATTACTGTTGTTTTAAGCTACTCAGTTTGTGGTGCTTTGTTATGACAGCCATAAGAAGCTAATACGGATTTTGGTCCTAGGAAGTGTGATGCTGCTGTAGCAAATACCCCAAAATATGGAATTGACTTTGGAATTGAGTAATGAGTAAAGGCTCGAAGAATTTTCAGATTCTTCATAATAAAAGCTCACATTTTCTTGAGGCGACCATTACCAGACATATGGACAATTAAAGGCAATTCTGGTAAGAGCTCAGAAGGAAATGAACAGGATAGTAGAGAAAGTTTCTACCATCAAAAAGTATATCTAGATAGACAGATAGATAGATATATAGATAGATAGATAGACAGATAGATAGATAGATAGATGTGCTTCTGGTGAGGCCTTAGAAGGAAATTATGAACATGCTACTACTGGACACTGGAGGAAAGGTGGTCCTTGTTAAACAATGGCAGAAACTCGGCTGGACTGATTTCTGCTGTTGGGTAAAAAGTCTAACTTATAAATGATAAACTTGGATATTTAGCTGAGAGATTTCCAATCAAAGTGTGGAAGATGCAGGCTAGTTTTTCTTTCATGCTTATAATAAAATGAAAGAGGAAAGAGATAAATTGCAAAAGGAAGTATATGTGCTGCCGAAGCGAGCACATATTGCAAAAGGAAATGTTAAGAAATAAAAACCCAATATTTGATGATCTAGAAAATCCTAAGCCTATTCAGACAGCATGCTATGGAAAAGAGGGAAGATTGTGGTTGGACAAACTTTCACTGAAGAGATTAGGGATATGACTCATGGATCCAACCAATCATCTCAGCAGAAGCCAGAAAGGGAGATGGAGTTATCTACGAAGGATCTGTAGAGAACCCCATGTCTAATGGTATGGAATTCTTGACACGTTAGATTGACAAAACTTTTGACAATTTTTTATCAGTAGATCTAGTCCCAGCCTGGTGTGAAAGAGACAGACATAGGAGAAAATGAAGAAAGGATAAGTCTAACAATAAAGCCATGGATAGTGACCAGAGAGATTGGGACTGCAGCTACCCTAGTGGGCTGAAGGAGTAGGCCCAGAAGACAAAGCACTCAGGTCAGAGCACTACTCTCAGGTCCTGTAAACTAATGGAATTTTCCCTGCTGCACTACAAGCTTACACTCCTTTACTCCTTCCTTCTCACCCTTTCAGAATGGGAATGTCTATCCCATACCTGTTTCACCATTATAAATTAGAAACAGACAACTTGTTTTGTAGTTTCACTGGTCTCTGAAGAAAAGAGAATTTTGTCCCAAGATGGATCATATCTAGAGCCTCACTCCTACCTAATTTAGGTAATGAGACTTGTGACTTTCTGAGTTGATATTTAGATGAGATTTGGGACTTAGACTTGATGTTGGAATGGTTTAAGACTTTTGGAGATGCTGTGATGTGGTGAATGTATTTTACACGTGTTGAAAAGAAGTGAATTTTTGGAGGCCAGAGGGCAGATTTTACTGGATTAAACAGTATACCTCCAAAATTCATGTCTACCTGGAGACTCTGAGTGTGACCTTACTTGGAAATAGGTTCTTCGCAAATGTAGTTATATTAACAAGGGGTAATGCTGGATTAGGATGATCTCTAAATACAATGACTGGTATACTTATAAAAGGCCACGAGAAAGGGCTGGGTGTGGTGGTACACATTGTAATCCCTACACACAGGAAGTTGAGGCAGGAGGAATACATGCAGACTAGTCTGGTCTACATAGTGAGACCAGTCTGGTCTACATAGTGAGACCTTGTCTCAAAACAAAAGGCCACGTGAAGACAGAGACAAACAAGCAGAGTGCCATAGGCAGAGACTGGAACAATTTATCTACATATCGAGAACACCGAACACCAAGGATTGCTGACAGGTACAAGAAGCTAAAAGAGGCAAGGAAAGATACATTCCCAGAGCCTGAAACAAGACCACTGCCCTGCTAACTCCTTGATTTCAGACTTCTAGCTTCTAGAACTATGGAGAGGATAAATTTCTGTTATTCTAAGCCACCACATTTGTGGTAAATTATTACAGCAGCCCTGGGAAACTAATACAGTTATTATAGAAAACTCTTTCAAGAATTACATTGTTACAAAGGACAAACTATTGATATATACAATATGAATGAGTCTCAAAAACATTATGTTGAATTAAAGAAGCATTATACAAAGAACACATACTATATGGTTTCAGTTACAAGAAATTCTAGAACAGGTGAAACTAATCTACACTGGAAAAAAATCAAAACATAGCTGCCTCTGAGAGGGTAAGATGGGAGTTATTGTAAAAAAAATATGATGGAACTTTCAGGAATGGTGAAAATCTTGTGTTGATAAGGTTAGGTTACATGCATTCCATAGTATGCTAGAGATGGTCTGATGACTGTGTGCATCTATACTCAACCCCATGTTCAGAAATGATACATGGGTAACATGAAACTGGCCATAGTAGAAATATGTAGACCACAGAAACTAACAAATGATACAATTCAGGGCCTTTTATATTTCTGGAGAACTGCTTGTTATACATTTGCCAATATATAATCACACAGATTGACACACTGATCAAAAGCCAGCAAATAAATAGATTAGTGCATTTAATTGCATGCAAATTTTACAGCAAAAGAAAAAATGCAAATAAATATTTAACTCTAGCTAAGAATATGTGTGGGGAAGTGTTTGGGGGCATGTATTTACATCGGCAATTTTTAGAAATATATTAATAAAGTAAAATGGATTGACAGAGGTATGATATGTAATAAGGTAAAATAATATTAATGGTAAAATCTATATGGTGATATAATGGGGCAGGTGTGGTCAAATCCTTTCAAATTTCCTGCATGTTTAAAAATTTTCATTGAAAATAAAGAATAGAAATCTTGTCCCATTTGGATATCAAAAATATTAACATGCATTTAATCCTGTATTTTTAGAACTTCAATTTATGTTTCATTTTTAAAATTGCTACTTATTATGGTATATAGTATGAGGAAAAAAATTTAAGTGTATTCTCTGTCCAAGTAGCTAAACAACTGAAGGCCATTCTTCTTCATCATATTCTTTAGATAGTTTATGGTAGGGGTATGTACAGCATGAAAACAGGGAAATGATTCGAAGATCATGTTAAAGTCCTGAAAGGAAAGAAGCAGTACTGACTGAGGTTCCTTGGAATAAGAGGGATAGGATCTAACACTAAGATAAGATTAGCTTGAAGTGCTAAGGACTTCTTGAGCTCTGAGTCAAGTGGGAAGAAAGTGAGAGGATGCAGAAGTCAACAGAAAGTGACAGGACGTAAATAAAAATTCTCACTTCTTTGAAATTGGACAGAAGGCTATCCACTAAAAATAATGCAATAGGAAAAAGTAATGGAGACTTAAAATAGTATTGATAAGAATAAAACAGAGAGCTCACTAGGAACTAGGAGTCAGACTGCCAGACAAAAAAGAAGGCTCTTTCTAGACAATACCAAAAGTGAAGAATTTGTAGACACACCACTGACCACAGTTGTATGATTTTACTTCTAGTAATGCTCACAAGCCATGCTGCAGCAATAGGGAAGGCAATTAGTTGACTGATTCAGGGCTGAAGTTTTTCTAGATGGGTATGATGCACACACAAGGAAGCAATGAGAATTATTCATTGGCAAGAATGTGGTTAAATAATGGATGAAGGAGTCTGAGAAGGAAGAGGATGTAGGTAGTGACTGATAGATTGGGAGAAAATAAAGTCAAGAAACTGAAGATTTCAACACTAAAAAGATGGTATAATGGGTATAAGAGAGTTATGAGAGTCAGAATACTGGAGTTTATTTCAGAAGAAGTAAATTTCTAGAGATAATATATCTTATGTTTCTACTGAATTAAGTTAAAAAAATGGGATATGCATAATTCTAAGAAAATTGTTTCAAGACACAGTAAAACCACACTTAACAAACCAGTAAATCTCTTCAAAACACATATACAAGTGCTGTGGTCAAGGCAGAGACTTTTGTATAAGGTCATGGATTCCAGTTCCAGTGTGGTCATTTAACTGTGATCTTGAGAAAGTCACTTATCCTCCTCTGAAACTCAATTTTGTTATCTATAAAATGGGTATAATACTGGCACTATCGCATTGGACTGCAAAAGGTTTAAATGCGTTAATTTGTAAAAATGCTTTAGCACAACGATTGGTACCAATAAGCCCTCAAAAACTATTAGTTATTAGGACTTCTGCTTTGTGTAAGATGAAATAAATACACTTCACCCTGTCTCTTTCACTGAATAATGTGATAAAACTTGGAGAGAACGTATGGTACATTTAAAGACTGTAAAAAGTAAATGGTAGCAGGTAGAATGGGTAAGAAGCCCAGAATTTGAAATAAAGAACTCATTCATGGTCAGACATAGCATAATTAAACTGCTGAAAATAACATTTTAACCTTTATTTATGGTAAACTGATTTTCCACAAAAGGGTCACACGAAGTGCCAGGACAATTGTATATTATATATGCAAAAAGATGACCACAACCCTAAACCTACATCATATGCAAAAATTAATTTGAAATGCTTAACAGACATAAATGTGTGAGTTAAAATATAATCTTATATAATATACATGAGAAAATCTGTGTAACCTTGGTTTAGAAGGAAATCTTCATACAGAACCAAAAGAAGTCATAAAAAATTAGGTAGATTTCATCAAAATCACTAACATTAGAGTTTCAAAAGATGTTACTAAGAGATACAATATCAGTGAAAATAGTGAAGTAGAGATCTCTGAAAAGTCTATTCCTCGAAAAAACAATGAGAAAACTAGCAGAAAAACCTTCAGAACCAACTTTCATAACTCTGGAAAAGAATGAAAAGCTTGAAGCAATCTGTGGGGTACCTCTTTATGAAAAATAGCTGAATCACAGGAAGAAAAATGAGTTTGTCTGTTATAACTTGCCCTACTCCCATCCATTTTTCCCAGGTCTATGACAACCTTAAAAACCAATGATATGTAATCAAAGAAAAAAATCAAGAGCAGGGCAGCCACTAGAGGGGAAAGAATGGGGTTGGAACCTCTTCGAAGTACCATTCCCAGGGAATACTCACTACATAACCTGTCTGGTGGTCTCGGGTGAAATTCCACAAGCAATACTCTATTTGACCAGACTCAAAGTTCATGTGTGCACATGCAAAAAGTTAATTAAAATAGCATAACAGAAAAATCAACTTACATAAAAGGAATAAGTGGAATAGAAAAAAACCTATATAAGACATACAAAAAACAAATAGTAAAATGACAGATATAAATCCTAATCTTATCAAAATATTCCAATTAAATATATTAAAATAAATGAACTAAACATTACACTCAGAAAAGGAGAATATTGAATGAACTGATTCAAAAAAAGGAAACATAATCCATGTATTTGCTAACTGTAAGATAAACTTTAGATTAAAAAAACTCAAACAGGTTGAAAATAAAAGGACAGAAAAAGATATCCCATGCAAATAGGAACAAAGTACAAAGTAGAGCTGAGTTTTTATTTTAGGGTGCTATGTTTGTTTGTTTTTTAGTAAGGGCCTCACCATATAACTAAGCTGGACTTGAATTTGCAATCTTCCTGCCCTAGCCTCCCAAGTGCTTGAATTATAGCCATTCACCACCAAACCTGACTAGGGCTGGGTTTTAGAAATTTAAGTTTTCTCTCTTTTAAATTGATTAGTCTAGCTAAAGAATTGTGAATTCTGTTGATTTAAAAAAAACAATTTTTGATTGTATCAGTTTTCTCTACTTTTCTCTGTTCATTTATTTTTATTCTAATCATTATTAATTTCTTCAGTTTGATTTAAGTTTAGTTTGCTTTTCTTTTTGTAGTTTCTTACAGTGAAGTTTCAGTTATTAATGTGAGATCCTTTTCTTTTTTAATAGAGGCATTTACATATGCCTCCAAACACTACTTTTACTGTAGCCCCTAAGTTTTGGTGTGTTGTATTTTGATTTCATTCATCCCAAAATATTTTCCAAAGCCACTGTGACTTCTTTTTGATCTATCAGTTATTTAGTATAATTGTTAAATTTCCACATATTTATAAATGTCCTATATCTTTCGAATATTGATTTCTAATTTTATTTCACTGTGAATAGAAGTAGCAACAGTGTCATCCTTGACTTACTTATGCTCTTGGAAAACATTCAATCTTTTACCAATAATAATGATGATAAATAGTAATACAAACATGTCTAATTAACTGCTGACAAAAAATGGAGGAAGCAGACTCTTTAACAGCTGTATACTCTTTAATAGACAAGAAAATGAATCTTATTAGAAATTTACATAAAAATAAAATAAAACTTACAAAACTAAGTATAGACCATGTTTTCCAACTTGTCAGTTGTAATTATAGCCATATGCCAAGTTTTAAACAATGAATCAAAGAAAAAAATAAAATAAAATAAAAAAAAGAAAATGAATCTTAATTTAGCTCTAATATCTTATAAAAATATGAAGTCAAAATGGGAAATAAACCTAAATGTAAAATGTATAGCTGTAAAACTGTTAGAAGAAAGCACAGGACTAGATTTTTGTGAACAAATATTAGGCAGAATTCTTAATACACACATACATCACACAGCAGAACCCATGAAATAAATTGATAAGCTGGGTTTTATAAGAGTTCAAAGCATTTGCTCTAAGGTGGAAGACATATAAAATTTTACTAAAAGAAATAAAAGACACAAATAATAGAGACAGCCCATGTTCATGGATTTGAAGAAAATACTGTTAAGATGTCTATACTAACCAAAGTATTATAGATTCAATGCATTCCCTACCAAAATCTCAATAACATTTTTTGAAGAAATAGAAAAATCTACCCTAAAATTCATACAAAATCTCAAGAGACCCCCAAATAGACAAAACAATGTTGAAAAATAAAAGCAAAGTTGGAGGTCTCACATTTCATGATTTAAAAAAATACTACAAAGCTACAGCAATTAAAACAGTGTGGTATATACTCTGGTTTCTCTTCAGAGTGAATAAATCTTTTGCCTTTTTAAAACAGTGTGGTACTGGCATAAAGAGAGATATACAGCAATGGCATAGAACAGAGAGTGTAAAAATAAACTCACACTCATAAGATCAAATGAATTTTTAAAAAGGCACCATGATCATCCAGGATAAAAAGGACAGTCTTTTCAACAAATGTTACTGGGAAAACTGGATATCACTAGCAAAACATGAACTTGGAACCGTATCTTACACCATATATAAAAATTAAGTCAAAATGAATCAAAGACCTAAAGGAAAGAACAAAAACTATAAAAGCTTAGAAGGTAACATGGGGGAAAAGCTTCAGAATGTTAGATTTGGCAATGATTTTTTTGGATAGGACAGCAAAAGAAAAAATAGACAAACTAGACTTCATCAAAATTAGAAACTTTGTGCACCAAAGGATACTATAACATAGTAAAAAGCCAACCCATGGAACAGGAGAGAAAATATTTACAAATCACTTATCTGATAAGGGATTAATACCTAGAATATACACAGAACTCCCATTACTCAACAAAAATAAACAATTCATTTTAAAAACAAGAGACTTGAATAGACATTGCTCCAAGAAGATACAAAAATGTCTAAAAGTACATGAAAAGATGCTCACAGCACTAAGCATTAGGAAAATACAAACCAAAACCACAATGAGATACCACTTCATGCACATTAAAGTGGCTATTATCAAATAAAGAAACAATCCCAGAAAAATAACAAATGCAGCTAAGGATGCAGAGAAATTGGAACCCTTGTGCATTGCTGGTTGGAATATAAAATAGCATAGTCTCTATGGAAAATAATACAGTGGTTCCTCAAAAATTAAATGTACAGTTACCATATGATCTCACAATTTCACTTCTAGGTATATACAAAAAAGAATTGAAAGCAGATATTCAAACTTATTTGTATACCCATGTTCATAGCAGCATTATTCACAATAGCTAAAACACGGAAATAAACTAAGTGTCCACTGATAAGTGAATGGATTAAGAAAGTGGTACATATGTACAATGGAATATTATTCAGTCTTAAAAAGGGAAGAAATTCTGACACATACTACAATAGGAATAGACCTTGAAGATATCATGCTTAGTAAAATAAACCAGGCACAAAAGAACAAATATTGAATGATTGTACTTATATGAGATACACAGAGTAGCCAAATTCAAGACAGAAAGTAGAATGTCAGAAGTTGGAGGAGAGGGAAAGGTAATGTTTAACGGGTATAGGACTAAAAAGTTCTGGGGATGGATAGTGGTGATAGTTGCAGAACATGAGTATACTTAATGCCACAGAACTATATACTTAAAAATGGTTATCTTTATATTATATATATTTTACCATAATAAAAACAAAAGTTAGCTCTATAAAAGACACTCTTAAGTGAAAGAAAACACACACTATAGACTGGGAGACAATATTTGTAAATCACATATCCAATGGAAGACTGACTTTAGAATAAAGAACACACAAAAATCATCAGGAAGAAAATAACTCAATGATAAAATGGAAGATCTCAACAGACACTTTACCAAACCGGATGTAAGGATGGCAAATAAGCACATGAAAAGATGTTCACCATCATTAGCCATTAATGGAATGCAACTTAAAACAATGAGGTATCACTTCACACCTATCAGAACAACCAAAATAAATACTGAATACCAAGTGCTGACAAAGATGTAGAGCAACTGGAACTTTTATACATTGTTCATGGAGGTGCAAAATGATACAGCCACTCTGAAACACGGCAGTTTCATATAAAGTTAAATGTACACTTACCATATGACCCAGTAATCCCACTTCTAGATATTTACCTTAGAAAAATAAAAACTTATGTTCACACAGAAACCTATACAAGAATGTTCATATCAGTATTATTTATAATTACCATAAACTGGAAGCAACTCAAAATCACTTCAGTGGGTGAATGGACAAACAAACTTTGAAACATCCATACAACGAATTGTATGATCTATTCTGCAAAATGAATGAACTATTGATGCACAAAATTTGGATAAGCCTCAAAGGGATTATGCTGAATGAAAGAAGCCAGTCTCATAAAATTACACATTGTATGATTCCATTTATATGACAGTCTCTTCAAGAGAAATTTATAGTGATGAAGAACTGGTCAGTGATTTCCAGGAATTATGGGCAGTAGTTGGGAATGACTATAAAGGGATAGTAGTATGAGGGAGCTTTTCAGGGTGATGGAGCTGTTCTCTCTTGTGATGGTAGTTACATGAATTTGTATGATTTACAGTTCATAGAATTGTACACCCAAAATAAGCCCCATGCAATTTTACTGTAAGTTCATTTTGAAAAATAAAATATTAGCTATTATATTATCACTATCATCATTATCATTATCATCAATATTTATACCTTACTGACTAATAAAATATTCATAATTATTTGTGAAATGGGATCTAAAAATCAGCAAGGTCAATTGATGTCTGATACAGTAACTTACAAGTATAGAAGAGAAAAACAGCACTAAATATAAGAGCTTTACAACTTCTACTAACTCCTCTATTTAATATTTTATATCAGGATAATATGTTCTATCTAGATCATTTCCTATAAACATTATCATTTACTGAATATGGAATTAAGTAAATGTTTCACTTAGAAGTCTTGGGACCCTAGTTTACATTCCTAAATCTAACACTGTAAGAAAACTCTCGACTTGCCTTTTGTGCCTAATTTTATCTTCCTCTTCATTGAGGTCATGTACTTGTCTGCACTTGTCTTTTTGTGGTATGCTGTGAAGGTTTAAAGCAAGGAATTTCAAAGATAGGAAACAGAACAGATTCACACCCCCCACCCCTCACCCCAACACCAGGTACTGCTCTAAGTGATTTACATGTATTACCTCATTTAATCCTAATAACCCTATAATGTATCTACTATTAATATTCTAACTTTATAAATGAAGAAATTAAAGCATAGAGAGGTAATTTGCTCAGCATCTAATAGCTAGTAAGTGGGGGAGCCAGGATTTTCTCAAGCAGTTTGTCTCCAGAGCCCATATTTAAAATCAGTATGCTATAATGTCTCTCCACAAAAGGCTGTTCATTTGTTCATTCATTCCTCCTTTACTACTGCTCTGCCATGTGTAAGTTGTCTCTAACAAATCATTCTCATGACTTTAACATATCATCTAATTCTAAGCAGAGATGATTCCCGGTTCTATATACCTAGATTTGACCTGTCTCCTGAACTTCAATGCTTTATTTCTAACTGCATCCTCAATATCTGCATGTGATGATCCTGCCATTCTCGAAAACTCAACATGTTTAAAATCAAATTTATGAACCTCCTTCAAAATTTTCACATAAAAGCTTTCTTAATTTTGTCAATTGTTACTTCACACAGCTTTGAAACATCTGGGTTATCTGTGACATACTCTTCTTCATTGACCTTCCTTTCATTCTTAGTCAACAAGTTTTATCAATTCTTCTTTTGTAATGTCTCTAATAACTAAACCTACCTCTTTTCAATTCCACTGTCATCAGTATAGTATAGATCTTCATGTTTAAATGACGATAAAACTTTCTGATCATTCTCTCTGCATCCAGTTCTTCCTCTCTAATTCTATTTCTTGGTAACTACATTAATCATTTTCAAATATGGCTTTTATCATGTTACTCCTGGCTCAAAAATTTCTAACTTTATTCAAACTAACTGAAAAAGTACCTGTGCATAGCCATATACTACCAACCAAATAAATCCAAAATTCTTAGCTACATTTTCAACATTGTCTCTTACAACTTGCCCAGTAAGTAGTACTCATACCAACAATTTCAACTGAAATGCCTTTCCCTCTCCTTTCTAAATAGGCAGTATTAAAAGAATATTTAAATCTTACCTCCTCTGAGAGGCCTTCTTCAGTCACACCAATAAGACCCTAAATTCCCATAGCATTTAGCAATGATATCTAGCATTGTTATTAAATATTATATATTTGTATCTCTAACTAGACTGTACTTGGCACAAGGTCAGGAATCATTTCTTAAACTTCTATGCACCCTCCACAGTACCTAATAAAACTGAAGTGTTTAATTGTTTCTGATTAAGACACATACTATTTATGCACATATTTTGTGCTATTATATAGTTCAGTGTAAAAACCCTTTACAATCTGGTATCACCTCCCTTTCCTATGTCATCATCACCTGTTATCCCCTGCCATATGCTGTAGCTGTATCACATATAACCTCTCGCTGTTCCCTAGAGACACCAGGTCCTTTCACAGTCCTGTTCCTATTCACTCACTATCTGTAATACCCTTTCCCCTTCATCTAGCAAATGCCTGGTGATCTATTACAGTATAAATGTCAACTTCTGACTCCCCCAACTAGACTTAGATGCTCTATGTTCTATGTTCCCTCTGCATTTGATTCATATCATTATAATAACAATTTCCATGTTGTCATGCAATTAACTATGCATATACTTTTTTCTCTCATGGGACTATACATTCCTCAAGAGAAGTAACAGATTATCTTTCCCCTACTCCCTTCGTTAATTCTTCATATCTAATGCTCTGATGTTAAGTCTTTATCTCAGTGAAAGAACACATTAAAGTCAGTGAGGATCACATACCTTGGTAATAAAGAGCCTTAAGGAAGGAATGACGATCAGCTCCCTGAAATAAAGACTTTTCTATTTCCATTTCTCGCCGGGTCAGCTGTTTGCTCTTTGAAAATCTCTGTGGCAAGCAAAGGATGCGCTGACGCTCTGAGATCCTTTCTTCAATATCTTGAAGACGATTCTGTATTGCTTCAGGAGTTGCCCTCAGCTTTGTCCTCTGCAATCAGGGAAATAAGATAGCGTATATCACAGAGGACACATGCTGAAAGTGATGATCTGATGCCTCAGGTAAGAAAGATGAGTAGGACCCAGAAATTGAAAGTGTTTATGGAAAGTGTTAGTTAGGAAGTTAACAGCTTATCTTTTACCAATGTCCCTATCCTACAAAACCAAAGAAGATTCACACCCAGAACTCAGTTTTATGAGAACTAAAAATTAAAAGGTTCTCAATGCCAAAATAAAGAGATCCTGTTCTTTATTCTCCAGAGGAAAAAGAAAACAACAACACTGCCCCACTTACCTTTTCACCTGAAACATGGCTCTTCCAGATCATGATTTCTGTTTCACTGAGCCCTAGTTCCCTGAGAGAAGCAGTCTCCTGGTCCTTTTCATGTAGAGTCTGGAACTGGGACAAAGTCATACTCCCAGCTGCTTCCTTCCCAAAGGGCTTGTACATAGTACCAGGGGCAAAACTTTCTTTCTTAGAGATACATCTATAAAACAAGCAAGATGGGAGTAAGAACATCTTGAGGTTACCACAGTTCAGAGGAATAGGACTTTACCATTATAAGAGGCACAATAAAACTAATTTGCAATTTTGCTCTCAAATTCTATTTCTAGGCTGAAGCATCACTGCAACAAAATGGAACTCGATCAATGTCCCTTCATCCAGGACCAACAAATGGCTAAATCAACAAATATTTATTAAATATCCACTATGCAGAAGATAGTGTTCTATATATTGAGGAATTTATACATACACACACGCATACACATATATTTCATACTTTCATGAAAGAACAGAAGAGAGGCAAATTGGTAATGACAATATTGAGTTATAACTGTTATGTTGGGGGAAAACAGGGCACTAAAGAAAGGCTTAGGAAAGGTACTTGGTCCAGACTTAGTGGGACACTGAAAGCTTCTTAGAGAAAGAAACACAGAAGCAAAACCTCGACTAACACATAGAGGTCTGCCAAAGAAAGTAGAAAAATGACAAAGGAGTATTCTCTTCAGGTTTTAAGAGGGGTCTATCACCCAGAATTGAGGGTCTATGACTCTATGATATTCTACCTGTTTAAAAATCAATACCTACTCCTCAATGGAGACAGAAGTATCAAGTTGATGCTGAAGGAGGCTTTTCAGCTGCCTCTCCCCTTCTGTTTCCAGCTCCTCCAGGACATGCTCATCATTCTTCACACAGCTGTTAACCCTAGAGTGGACATAGGAAAAGACAAAAAGTAGTGGATACAGGAAAAGACCCAAAGAGTCTGAAAACATATTCCTTATCTATATTACCATCGTTAATGATGTTTATTCAAAGACATTTCTTTAATAATCCATTTCCCCTTATCATTCATTTCACACTTTCTCAGTACCTACTTTCATAAAAGGCATTATGTTAGGTACTGATGGAAGTTCCACACATTGAAGACAATTTCCATCCTCAAGAAACTTGTAATCTATGTACGGAGAAAAAATGTATTTGTGTTGGGTGCATGTGCTTGGGGGAGAGAGAATGTGAATAAATAATGATAGAAAAGTTTATGCCAAATTAGTAAGAGCTCACAGAAGGGATTTTTTTTTTGGTGGTACTAGAGATTGAACCTATTAGGTCTTCTGCACTGAGCTATATCCCCAGCCATTTTTAAAATTTATTTTAGAGACAGGGTCTTGCTACACCAATAAGTTGCCCAGGCTGGGCTTGAACTTACAATCCTTCTCCCTCAGTCTACCAGAGTGCTGAGATTAGAAAGGTATTCTTAAACTGGCATTGAAGAATTGGGTATGACAAAGAAAAGGAAAATGGGGAAATTATTTTTGAAGAGACAAAAATACATACTGGGTGAGAATGGGAAGTTCTGTTTAGATTCAGACTGTCAATGGCTCTAAATACACTAAGGAGCCTGGACTTAAAACATACAGGTATTAGAAAATAACTTAACACTGAGGGCCGGGGATTTAGCTCAGTGGTTCCGGTGCCTGCCTTGCAAGAGCAAGGTCCCGAGCTCGATCCCCGGTCCAAAAAAAAAAAAAGAAAATAACTTAACAGGCAATTTGGTGACATAAGTGCTAAGTGATGGTTTAGGAAGATAAATATGTTTATAATGTACCATATGGATTAGAAAAGAAGAAACTAGAAGAATCAGTTATGAAACTATTTAAGTATAAGATGATTAAAGGTCAAGACTGGAGTGACAATAGTGGAAATAGAAAGGGTTAGAAAAGAAAAAGTTTTTGAAGGACGAAGAGGTAAGGAAGTCAAAGATAACACTCAAATTTCAAACTGTGTAACAAGAGAATGATGTAACCACTGAAGGAAAGAAGAAACTGGAATAAATTGTTTAGGAAAGGGAAAATCAGTATCGTTATAGCCACTTTAAGTCAACTACCTATTTTGATTGAAATACCAGCATGAAGTATCAGGAATACTTCCAAGACACCGAGTCTGAGGCAACAAGAAGTGATTGACTAAAATGAAAGTGACAGATCAGAGAACTGTTATAATGAAAAGACTCTGAGACTGAGACATGGAAATCTCAACGCATTGTGGAGTCAAGATCTAGAGCTATGAGAGAGGAGGAGATATCTAAAACGGAGCATATAGAAAGAAATAAGAAGAGAGTCATAACATTTTATAGCCTAGCCACCACTGTGTAGAAATATAGGTAATGGTTAGTGTTAACCAGCTAAAATAATGGAAAATTCTTATTAGAGTATGAAGAAATAACAGGACCATTTACACATGCAATCATAGATTATAAAAAGCAAACACAAAATAAACGAGCTAACTCCATGAGGGAATATTAAATACCTTCCTTATAAAATAGTGCTTAACCAGTGGGATTGTGATAAGGTCTAAGAAAACCCCTTTATAAATATAAGCAGAATTCACATGCTCTAGAAAGACTTGTTCCTATTTGGGGGAATTCTACATTTTCTTTACATCCTTTTAAATATCTCATTTTTTATTTTATTTTAAAATTCCAGAAATTCTTCCTAAGAGTAAAGTTTTTTTCAGTGAATATCCCATAGCCAAATACATCAACACATGTGAATCTCAAAAAGAAATGTTGAGTTTAAAAAAAAGTAAGTCAGAACAATTCATACAATTATGTGTCCACTTGTTTAAAGTTGAAAATGGGTAAAAGTAGGAACATTTTGTTCTGGGATAAATTGGTATGTTGAAAAAATATTTTAAAAGAAAAAAGCAAGGAATAATGCAAAATTCTGTAAAGTGGTCATTTCATGGGAGAAGAAAAGGGAGAGGGAGAAGTAATCAGTGAGGAGACACAAAGGACTTCCAAGGTACTACAACGTCCCATTTCTTAAGATTGTAGTGCATACAAGCCTTTATGATTATTTTTGAACTATACATACATTATATACATTATTTTGCACATACAAAATACATCGTTAAAAATTTTAAAGGTTCTCCTCAGGCACAAAAATTAGAAACGGTTTTTAAAAGATGCAAGGAACTGAAAGCGCAAACGAAAATATCGGTATTTTAAATACACTGCACTATTCCAGAATGGTGATTCTCTTGCAGAGTGAATACAAAACTAATTTAATGAGGATCCTTAAAAGGCTTTCTGTTCTGCTGGTAATTTTTAGACTGGCTCTCAACAAGGACCATGTAGGTTCAAGCGGCTATTTACTGCAGAACCAGTAGGGGGAACTGCTCCAAGCAATGCCTTTCCTTTACTTTAATACAAGTCGTTTTTGTGCTTTCCTTCTAAATCTGTAGAAACAAAATATCAGTTTCTTACTTTTAGATTTGAAAGCACTACCTGGTTTTGTGGCCCCTGAAAATTTTAGTACACAGACAATGCAAATAAATGCACTCACCCTGAGCCCTTAGCTGAGGATGAGGCGCTCAGGCAGGCCAGGGAGGAGCTGCCCTGGGTATTCTGGCTCCAAAAATTTGTGAGCCAACACCTTTTAGATCCTTCTGACCCGAGAAGAAGCCCCAGCACCCAGTAAGTTCCTGGGGCCTGTGCCTGGAGGCCATTCTTATCGAAATCGCTCGGTCGCGGGCCTTCTAGAACTTGGCCCCGCGGGCCTATCTAGCCCATATTCCCTCCTCCCTTCTCCTTTGTCTTCCCGCTCACACGAAACCGCCTCACAAGAACGTGACATAGTCCTAACAGAAAGTCATAAAAGCCATTTTCAAAGTAAAAGAACTCTTCTTCTCTCGGGCAACTCAGACAAGGCCTTACCTCTTCATGTTTCCACAGGCCTCTATTTCTAACTTGAGTAAACAGGCCCCGGACCGCAAGTCCCAGAATTCTGCGCAGCAGAGTCTACGGGGATTTTGATGAAGCGTGGAACTCTGGGAATTGTAGTAGCACACATAGTATATGCAAACGGAAAGAGAAGATATGGAATGACGGGTATATTGTAGATTGTTTAAGTTTCTCTTTACCTTCTCTTTTAAATTAAAGATTAACACCCAAAATGACCATCTCATCAATCCAGGAGTCACCTTTGACTTCTTGACTCTCATCCAGTATGATTAAACCCTAGCTCTTTAATTTCTCTCAAATTTGTTATTATCAAGTTTCTCTTTCAAGGGTTTATAGGGCCAGTCTGCTGTTTCCAGTAAAGTCTCTAATCCATCCTCTGTATTATAGTCTCAACGATACATATTGCTTATACTAGTGCTTCTCTTCTACCTATGATAGAGACTTCTGAGTTCACTCAAGTCAAAGTCAGAAATAAGTATGTATTCAGGCCTTTGAATGTTTTATAGATAATTGTAGCGAATCAAAAGAGAGGTATAATATAGTGGTTAAAATTACAAAATATGTCTTGGAAAACATAAAATTTTAAAAATAGCAGTCAATGTCTCCAAGCAGGGAACTAGATGGCTGAAGGTCAAGGACAGGAAAAAATTCATTGTGTATTTTATTTCTGTGTCCTTTGAATTTTGAACCACATATCACTGAATCAATTGAGTAATGAAAGGGAGGTCTTCTTATATCACAAGGAGCCAAATTTTTAAAAGAAAAATTGTGGATTTGGGGGTCTCCATTGCTTGGATTTGAATCTCAGTTCTGAGTTACTGACAATATGGCAAAGCAGAGGTTTGCAGGTAATTTGGATTTAAAGTTGAACTGTGGTTTCAGTTAAGTTTCTTTAACTGGCCTAGGCCAGCTTCCTCATATGTAAAATGGGGAAATTATTCAGAAGGATAGAGTGATTGTAAAACACTATACAAAATATGATTTAAAGTCACTTCACAATAGGGTGGTTATTTATGAATAAGTACTCCAAGATTACCCAGTTGGTTCACACTTACTCAAAGTACTTTGTATTGCCATGTTCAGGTTAGAGCAAAAGAGCAGTTACTGGGACAAAACAAAAAATTCTCTGCAACATCGTTCTTCCTATCTTGAGAACATCCAGAAGACTGAAAATATCATCATAAGTGTTAGAGTTATACTAAATCTACTATATGCAAATGACTGTGTTCTGAAAGCACACAGCTGAATGAATGCAGATATAAGGCACACCAATTTGTAGCTTTGACAATGAATAGGGACTGAATGTAAGTACAAAAAATGTGAGTCATATTATAGCCTACATCAAGTAAACCCTATAAGGTGCTGAACTGATCAACCAAACTGTTCTATTGACACATCTGTCAGTAAGGAAATGGAAAAATACACTAAGGTTGCTAGTATGTTGGAAAGATGGCAGAAAGTTGAAAAAACATTACCCTCCCCACACCAAATTTTTTGTATACTTCTAAAAAACATTGCTACTGAAGTGATACACACTACATTACAAATCCACTAGGTGGGATGAGTGGAGAATGAATGGCTAAAGGATATACATAGCTGTATAACTGAAATGAAAATCAAGGTTATTTGCCTGTATATAACTGTAGCCAGCCTAAGAGGTAGGTATCAAGGGACATTCAGAAAATTGCAGTAGAAAGAAAACCAGGCAATTTCTAGCTCTGCCAAACTTTTTAACTGTATGTAACAGCTATTCTGTTTCCCACGGCATGCCTTTCCTCACCTTAAAAGAACATCAGTGTATGAAAAGCTTTGAGACCTATAAATGTTATACATGGGCACAAAGATCTTCCCGTGGGGTAATTTGCTTCTAGAAGAATTTATGACAACCTGAAAAATATGCCCCCATTTGTCTTTCTGACAATTTAACAAGGTTAGTTTAATTAAGCTAGAAGCTTCTTAGCATAGACAACGTATTCAGGATTTGTCCTTTTTAGGCACTTTGTTTGCAGCATACTTCTGATGAACACATTGTGAAGCAATTATAATTCCAACATATGGAAGATGTTAAAAACAAAAATCTAGGGCCGGGATTTAGCTCAGTGTTTCCACCGCCTGCCTTGAAAGCTCAAGGTCCCGAGTTCGATCCCCGATACCAAAAAATAAATAAATAAACAAATAAAATAAAAACAAAAATCTCTTGAATCTACTCATCATTCAATATCAGGAATACAGAATTGTGATGCCTTTCCAATTTCTGAAATGAGATAGAATAAATGTTGCTAAGGAGCGATTAAATGTAGCATGTTTTTAAAGTACAAAAAATGGATAAGCATTAAAAAGTATCAACATCACAAATTTAAGAATTCTCCTTCAGCTAGTATCTTAGCTGGTTAACAGTGGTTAGAAGGAGCTCAAGCCTGTTGAGCCTAACAAATATGCTGCCTAACATTACCGGCAAAAATTGGTTACTTCAGGGCCGGAGATTTAGCTCAGTGGTTCTGGAGCCTGCCTCGCAAGCGCAAGGTCCCGAGTTTGATCCCTGGTACCCAAAAAAAAAAAAAGAGGTTACTTCTAAACTTTTGTTCAACATTAAAAATGGTCAAATAAAGACCACAGCAAAATACAGCCTCTCCAGTACCTGGACTAGAGACACCTGGAAAACAACAACAACAAAAAAGTACAGTTCTAGAAATAAAGAATGAGCCAACAGGAAAACTTGAAACTACATACAGAGAAAGTGAAGACAATGCAGAGAAAAGAACTTAGTAGTCTGGAGCACTAACCTCGGCTCCAGGGGAGGGGTCCTATCACTGTTCTGGTAAGCCCACAAAGAGCAGCACCAGAGAGAAATAATGGACCAGAAATTCTAGCTCCAAGAAAATCCTATGGTATTGTGAGGTGCAAATATAGTGTGTTTTTTTACTCTGAAAGTGACTCCTACCACATGGAAGGCTAGAGTTGGAGAAAAAATTCACTGCAGTGTCTACCATACGTTGGAGTAATATAATCAGAAACCATTTGGGGAAAGAGTTTATTGTTTGAGACTGAGCTACTCCAGTATCAGAAGTCACAGCACAATTTCACTTCTGAGTCTCTGGAGTCACCCTACCACAATAACTGCGTGGGAGGCACCCACAAGAGACAGTCATAGAGGAGTATGTCAGTCACAGATCCCCTGAGAAGTTTAAGTAGTAGCACGCTCAGGTTGTGAAGGACAGAGCAGTCCCACCTAGGCCAATTCAATTATGTAGTTTCCTGAGGGGCCTGGGTCTGAAAATGCTGACATTAAGTCCAGCAGACTGGTTGCCCCTCCCACTGCTGCCTACTCCCATTAGAGCTCAGTGGTCTTTTTTGCTTTTCCCATCTGCCAACATGATCAAGAATATACCTCAGCAGGGACAGTTGCCACATCCAAGGGTGTACAGAAAGAAAGATCCTTAGAACAAGAAGGGCATCCCAGGAGCCCACAGACTGTAAAGCTAGTCAGAGATCACGTGATTTGGGACACACAGAACACAAACACTAAGAGTCCCTGGAGTGAATATAACCCTAAGCAGACACCACACCATTGACTGACCTCACTCAACAGGAAAAGACAGAGCAAGATTCAGCACTCACACAGCAGAAATTAGTTATGAAAATAAAATAGCCCTAACTTGTGACTCACTATTTCCTCACTCATATCTGGTGGTTTGCAATACTACAGGCTTTGGAAAAAACCACTCACTCATATATAAATACAGAGGGATTTTTTTGGACCCATTTCTCTTTTTGTTTCTTTTTTTCTACTTTTTGCTCTTTATTTTTATTCTTTTTCTTTTATTTTTTTGTTAGTTTTAAATTCTATGAACTGTCTTTACTATTTTAATCAGATTTTTTTCTCTTTCCTCACCTCATCTTTACTTTTTCAAATTTTACTTCTTTCATTATCCCCTTCTTCTACTCCTCCATTATTATTATCATTAACCTCTATTAATTTTTAGCTATTTAATTGACTTATTATTGCTGAATTCTTTTCTATTGTTAATAGTGATATAGTTTTTGCTTTAGTAGATAATGACTGTATGTATTTAGTTTATATTAGAGCCTACATTATTATTGCATATTTCCTTCCTATTAAAGATGGTAAAATTTTACCTATTATTGATTCTTACAATATGCCAACAACCACTTAGTCTTTGACCCTATTATCATTGCTTATTTTTTTTTATTACTGATGATAGCATAGTAGCTATTTTAAATTGGTTTTTAATGTATGCCAATATCTTGTTTGTCTTTGTATTGTCAACATTACTGCAGTTCATTTTCTCCCTTCTGAGTGGTCCTGGGGATTAAGGCCCCAGAAGAAGGCCAGACACTAAAAAGACCCTCAAATATTATGTTGAGTAGATTGAAGAGGGGTATAAACACCAAAACATATCCAAACCCAAGGATATACCACAAGAAGACAGAACCTAAGTAAAGAGATCTCCACAGTAGTAACAAAGTTTCTCTACCCTAACCAATCTTCAACCAGCAGCACAGAAACAATAGAAACAATAGAAAGTATGGCAACAAGATCCCCCCTCCCAAAATCCCTAACTCCCCAAAAGCTGATTTCACAGACAATGAAGTAGAACAAGGGTAGCCAAATAACGCAAAAATCCAAATGGTCAAAATGTTTGAAAAGATAAAATAAAAAAACATATAAACAAATGCATAAGATGTCTAATGAGCTCAAAGAGGATTTAATTGAATAGATAAAAGATTTTACCAATAAAATGTCCAATAGGCTTAAAGAAACAATAAACAGTAAACTGCGTTAAGCAGGACAATTCAGGACATGAATGACCACTTCAGAAAAGAATTGGAAAGTCTGAAAAGGAAGCAAGCAGAGATAGATGATATGAAAAAAAAATTAATGGAAATGATAGGTACCAGCTTGACCAATGTGATGACAGTGTGTCAGAAATAGAAGACAAGGTGGATATAGATCATAAACTCAATAATACTCTAAAAATGACAAGACACCATGGAAGCTAGATCCAACAGCTGCTAGATGAAAACAAAAACAAAGAAAACAACCTCAGAATAATAGAAATAAAGGAAAAGTTAGAAGACAACTAAAAAGGTATAAAAACATTTATTCACTGAAATCATAGCAGAAAATTTTCCAAATCTAGGAAAACAGCTTGATATTCAAGTACAAGAAGCAGATAGAACCCCAAGTAGCCATGAGCAGAACATGACCTCATAATCATAATCAAAATTCCAAAAATCCAACAAAAGAGGAGTGTAATGGTTTAGGTCCAGATGTCCCCCCAAAACCTTATGTGGTCACAGACTTGATCTAGAGTGTATGAAGCTAGAGTTGACTCTTGATGCAATGCTAGGCTCAAGGGCACTAGGATTAAGGGTGTGAGTGCCACCCACTCTGAGTAGTCTGAATAAGATAAAAGGGGCAGAAAAATGCTGTTAAGCTCCTTTGTTGATTTTGCTACCTTGTGTGTGCCATGTTGTTTCTCCTCTGTGATGCCTGTTTGCCATCCCAGACTCAGAGCCAGCCAATTATGGACTGAAACGACTATGAACTATAAGCTAAATAAACCCCTTCCCCTCTAACTTTAGGTGTCGGATTTTTTGTCTCAGCAATGAGAGAAAAGTAACTAACACAGGGAGAATACTAAAAGCTGTTAAGAGAAAAAGAGCAAGTAACCCATTATGGCAAGTCCATCAGAATTAACCGTCGATTTCTCAGCACAGAATTTAGAGGCCATACAGGAGATCCTGGAAGTGACGTTTTACAAGCCCTAAAAAAAAAAGTCAACTCACACTTTTATATCCTGAAAAATTACCTTTGAGATTGACAGAAATAAAAACTTTTCCAACAAAGAAATACATGACCACTAAACCAACATTGCAGAAAATACTTCAGGGAATCCCAGATAGAGACAGGAAGGCAACCAGCACAAAAGAGCTGGAAGAGTAGCTTAAAAAAAGGAAAACAATAATCAACACTGCAAAATGTAATGACAGGATTCAATAAATACAATAATAACTCTATGTCAACCGTCTCAATTCCCTAACCAAATGATAAAGACTGGCAGATTGAATAGAAAACCAAAACATGAATATATATTGCCTACAGGAGAAACACCTCATTTAAAAGTACATAGACTGAAAGTGAAAGCATGGAAAACAATATTCCATTCAACAGGAGCCTGAAAACAAGCAGAAGTAGCTATCCTATTTTCAGACACAGCAACTTCACAGCAAAAATGGCTAGAAGAGAAAATGATGGTGATCACATACCAGTAAAGGGAACAATTCAACAGGAAGAGATAACAATTTTAAATATGCACCAAATGTTGGCACACCCAATTTCATAAAACAAAAATTATTAAAAAGGACAGATAGACACCAATGCAATCATAGTGGAGGATGTCAACATCCTACTGTCACAGGCAGGTCATCTAGACAAAAAAATTAAGAGCAACATCAGAGTTAAACCACACCATTGAACAAACAGACTTAACAGATATCTACAGAGTGTTTTGTCCTAAAGCAGAATTACACATTTTCTCAACAGCAAATGGAACTTTTCTCAAAATAGACCATGTCTTTGACCATAAAGCATGTGTGAAATAAGTACGAAAGAAATGAAATAATCTCCTGCATACCATTGGATCATAACAGAATAAAGCTAGTAACCAACAGCAAAAGAAGCCACAGAAGCTATGCAAACAAAAGGAGATCAAATAATATGTTATTGAGTAATCAATAGATCACAGAAGACATCAGAGATAAAATTAAAAAGTTCCTAGAATCAAATAACAATGGAACCACAACATACCAAAACATATGGGAGACAAGGAAAGCAGTTCTTAAGAAAGTTATAAACACACACATAAAAAGAATAGAGCATTCTCAAGTAAATAACCTAATGATGCACCTCAAGGTCCTAGAAAGAGAAGGACAATACAAAGCTTAAACTACAGAAGGAAAGAAATTATAAAGATCAAAATGGAAATTAATGAAATTGAGACTTAACAATACAAAGGATCAATGACACAGAGTTGTTTCTTTGAAAGAATGGAAATGAACATAGATGCAAAAATCCTTAATAAGATAATGGCAAACAGAATGCAGAAGATCATCAAGAAGATCATACACCCTCATCAAGTAGGATTCATCCCAGGGATGCAGGGATGGGTCAATATACGAAAATCAAACAATGTAATACACTATATCAATAAAGCCAAGGACTAACACCATATGATTATCTCCATAGATGCAGAAAAAGCATTTGACAAAATCCAACATGCATTTATGATAAAAACCCTACAAAAAATTGG
>NW_004624803.1:9424470-9448717 GCF_000247695.1 Heterocephalus glaber | reverse complement strand
AATATCAGAAACTAAAAAAAAAAAATTAAAAAAATTGGTCAAAACCTGCACATGTTCAGACTCTTCTTAATTCAAAATATCTGATCTCTTTCTATTTTCAGTCCCACTACTGTTGGTTCTACATAGGTAAGAGGAAGTAAGGGGCCTGGTTCTTTACAACTTGTTCATGGATACTGAGAAGTCGATTGGACACTGCAGTATGTTACCATACTTAGTGATAATGCTTAATTTCTAAATCACATTTATGTTTCATTTTAAATGAAATTAATTCTTATAGCATTTTGTGGTTCACAAAAATATTGATAGAAGGTACAGTTTTTCTATATACAGTACTCCTTGCCCCACACATATGCAGCTTCTAGAACCTACTATCAACATCCTACACCAAAACGGTATATGTGTTGCAATTGATGAACCTACCTTAACAAGTTATTATCATCCAATGACCATAGTTTACAGTAAGGTTCATTTTTGGTGTTGTACACTTTATGAGTTTTGGCAAATGTATAATGACATGTATGTATCATATAGTATCATACCAAATGTTCTCAATGCTCTAAAATTCCTCTCAGTTTTGCCTATTCATCCTCTTCACCACACTGGTCTTTGTACTGTCTCTACAATTTAGCATTTTCTAGAATTTCACGTAGTTGGAATGATATAGTACATAGCCTTTTCATATTCACTTATTTGACTCAGTAATATACATCAACATCACTTTTAAAGAGCTGATTTTCAATTAAATATATGATTTTCAATTAAATATATGATTCTATTAGTGTAACAGTTGTCATTTTTTGAGATGGAAATTTGTGCCAACATTAAATATATTAAATCATAAAAAAATTTCCAAGAAAACTTTTAAAATGAATTATTGACTTTACATGAGTTAAAGATTTCTCTTTAGTAAAAAAAATATAGTATTTGTGTTGCCAAAATAACACAATCATTAGTTTTCCTATAACTACTATCTAAATGTGAAAAAAATGGATTCATTTAATATTAAAAGTTTTAGTCCACAGACCATTTCAGCAGACATGATCCAATTAACTACTGAAAAGCACAATAAAAGAAGAAAACCCTCTCTTAGACAGCATAATTAAACCCTGTCATACTCCATTTCTTTATCATGTCATTTTCTGATGTGGAAAAAAAAGGCTCATTGGATGGGAACAGCAAAAAGGAACCTGCAATATCAAGAACTGTCAAGCTTTTTCCCATTCTCCTAGTCTCCCTTGTTTCAGTTGAGAACCTACATGAAATTTCAGTGCCTCTTCAACTCAAATGAATTTTTAACAGAAAATTAATTCCCAGTAATCATTACTCTCCATTATCTGATTCCTGTTACCCTGTGTTGACTGAGAACGTTGCCTAGACACCTAAAATGCACATCCCACCCCAAGTACTATCATACTTTCATGTACATGTACCAACTCTACACAAGTAATGTGAACATTATGTACTGCAAAGATGTACAAAAAAGTAAAGGGCTCAAGAGATAGATGGAGAGGGGAGGGAGGGAGGCGAGAGGGCATTAAAAAAATTAAGATGTATTATGCATGTGTATCAACTTTCTATGACGAATGTAAACATATACTACAAACGTACTAATAATGAAAATGATCTGAAAAAAATCTTGTCTTCAATTATTAGGTACAGGATTAAGATTCGTTATTATATCAAGGGATGTCTACATCAGAATGGTTTTTGTATGCACAGCAGAAGAAAAAATACCATTCTGTTATTAAGAAAATTTGGATCCTGGTTCTAGCTCTGCCACTACTTAGGCTGTGTGTTCTTAAGGAAGTCATTAAACCTCTTTGAGCTACAATTTCTCCATTTATATAAAGTAAATCCCTTGCAATGCTAATGACCTTAATATTATAAAGAAAACACCAGCTCAGAGCCTGGAGATTTCATTTATTTTAAATAATATTCTCACCAAGAGGAAAAATATTATAATTTTTCTTTATAGACCAAATTACTTGCTGACACTTCCCACTCTACCCAAGAAGCATTGTTCACTATAGAAAAATGTGCAACAGATAATAGGATTTTGTATCATTTCATTTTTCGATGTTTTCCAGTTATTGACATTCTCCTACATCTTAGCTGTTCTTAGGTAAGTACATTTTAATGATAATCTGCCTGGAACCACCTTCTCTAGATCCACTTTAATAGCTATATTTTGAGTCCCATGACCCTTCTCCTTTCTGCCCAATATATAGAATAAATTTTGATACTTAGTAACCAATACTGCCATTACCACTCACTGACCACAACCATGGGTCAGCCACTGTTCAAAGGTGCTCCTTTTAATCCTTACAAAACACCTAAAAGGTAGATATTATCCTTCATCTTAAAAATGAGCATTCAGACTCAGAGAGATGAATAACAATGAAGATCGCATAACTAAGAAGTGGCAATATCATGACTTGAATTCATATATATCTGACTAAGAAACCTGTTCCCATCAGGTAATTTTCACAAATGAATATTAAGGCAACATCGAATTTAACTTTCCTCTGATAATTCTAAACACAGTTTGAGACAGGATAGGCTATTTCTTCCTCTAATACAAGAGAGAATGAAGTAAAGATGACACAGGTATATTTGGAAGGGAAATAAGCTGAAAAAGTTCACTGCTGCTGACCTCTATTAATGCAGAGAATGAAGAATGTAGAATGTCAAGTAAGAAAAAATGTATTATTTTAAGGCTGTATCTTGAAAATAGTAATTGATTGGTTAATTAGCTCCCATTTGTCTCAGTTCCTGAGATCTCATTATATTCCATATTTAGGCAAAGTGTATAAAATGGTTCCTTCAAATTTTTATTTTAAATTTGTAGGAAAGTTAAGAGAATAGTAAAAATCAGTTGTATACCTTTTACCTAGATTGATCTATGTTACTGCAAATTGCTAGATCTTTTTTTCTTCAAAATGGTTTTGGCTGAAAAATTTGAAAGTAAACCACAGATGGAAAAATTCTCTAAAATTGTAGCTAGGATTTTCTAAGTAAAAATACTTCCTACAAGTATAACTATCACACCTAAAAAAATGATGATGCCTTAATATCACTAACTATAGAGTCCATATTCAATTATCCTAAAAGTGTGTTTTTAGTTTGGTTTCAGTATATAATTAAGGTTAACACAGTAGACTTGACTGTTACGTCTCTTTCAATCTAAGACTAACCCCTTAATTTTTTTTATTTTCAATGTTTTGTTTCCCATGACTGATTTTTTTTAAGAGTCCAAGCCAATTATCTTTCAGAATGTCTCACATATAGAATGCCTGACTATTTTCTTGTGTTTACATTCAGGTTACACATTCCTGGTAAAAATAATATATAAGTGACATTATATACTTCTGAACATGTCAAATTGAGAGGCCCACAATGTCAAGTTACTCCACTGTTGGTAAGGCCAAGTTTGATCACTTCATTACAGCGGGCGCATGTCAGATAGCTCTCAAAAAGGCATATTTTCTCTTTTGTAATTACTAAGTAATCTGTAGAGTTATACTTTTAAGACCACATAAGTATCCTATTCTGTAACAATCTTAAGCTCAACAGGTTTAGTATTCATTGATGATTCTTGCCTGAATCAACTGTTATGCTGGGCCTGGAGGGGGGAGGGGGAAAGAAAGGAAAGGTCAAGGAAAAAAAAAGAGAATAGTAGGGAAAAAAATGGCAACAAAGCTTTTGTAAATAAGGAGGGGAAGGGGGTTGAAGGGAGGGGAGGGAAATGGGAAAAAAAGAAGTAAGATATATAATGCACAGGTACAAATTCCATATGATGGATGTTATCATTATGTATATCTAAAATGTACCAATAAAAAATAAATTGGAAAAAAAAGTTGCGTTTCATGGTATGTAAATTATGCCTCCATAATTTAAAAAAAATAACTCAGTAGCTTGCAGTCTGTATTTGGTCCATCTCCTAGCATATTTTGCTGCCAAAAATATCACTAACAATTGAAACATTTTATAAATGAAGCAGGAGATTCAAGATCAAGTCACACTGAATAAGTGTTCTGCTGAACTTTTTTTCAGTAGTAGTTTCCTAATTCTATCATTCCCCCTATATCTCTCATTTCTCTTTTTCTGATTATCACTGTGAATTTATCGATTCTCCATGTATTATCATCTATTGCTATTATTCTTTTTCATATTCATACCATCTAAATGTGACAGTAAAATCTTGTATCCTGTTATAACCTTATTAGTCATTGAATAATTTTTGCATTCTTGCAGAAAAAGTCTCATGCTCATCTTGTACTTTCCCTGCTTAAGACCTGAGATCAGCAGTTGTTGGAGATTTGGTTTCTTTCAGAGGAAATGATGTTTAGAAACTAAGATCTAGGTTCTGGGAGTACTCACTGCTACTGGGGTGTCTGTAATTGTTTTTAGGCTCTTTCATATATAGAACAAAGGAATAATAATTGTTTACTGGTATTTGCAATCAAATAAAACAAAAATATAAAATAACTTGTATCTCTTATTTTTCAATAAATATCTTGATTTTGATTATCATTATATATGATATGTATTCACTTTAATACATATATATGAAATGGCAGGATTGATATTTTAATTCTGAAACTAGCAACAAATCTGTTAAGGTTTAAGATTTCTCTGCATCCTAGTAAAGATGCATTATCAAGAACACTATTAAAAAGTTATCTAAAAAAAAGTTATCTAGACTTGAGTGTGTTATAAATTATTGACATAGGTTTGTTTGGTTTCAGTATGCTTTCAAGTTTAGTGTTTTCTTTCTTCCCATTATTTCTGGTTTAATTTTGATTTTTGAGTATATAAAAATTTACATGACCCCCAAATCAAAACTGTATAGAAAAATACACAGAAGTCCTGCTTCAGTCTGTATTCCTTACACCTCATCCTTATCCAACCTCTATTTTAAGAAATTTCTAGTTATTTCCTCAAAACTAATGTGGCCATGAGTTAAGCAACAATCCTAAAACTGAGTTCTTCTATCAGTGTGGTCATGGAGCACCACAACCTGACTTGTATAACATTATCATGCATACCGCTTGGTATACAAATAAACTCCAACCTAAATTCTAATTAATCCACTGTAGAGAGTCCATATGAACATTCAGAATTTTACAGATCTGCCCGAACTAAAAACACACCCAAGACTTTTAGATTATGATTATTCTGATATGGTAAACAAAAACCAGACAAATTAAAATCAGGAAGTGACTAGCAATTTTTTTGGTAAGAAATAGGCTGAGAATCTACTAAATATTAATGGCTTTTGTGGGGCTATTTTATATTTGCAATCCTCATTATATATTAATTCAATATATTTATTTTGTAACTGTCAGGAATTAGACATCTACAACCCAGTAAGAAATTGACTACAACAGTACAAAACTAAATAAAGAACATTAAGAGACATTTCATAAGAGAAGAAATTCATGTAAAAACTTAAAATAGCACGATTTATCAAATAAGTAAGTTGTCAAGTACAGGCTGAATATCTCTAATCTAAAATGCTTGATGTAGCAGACATCTCTGCCCAGCATTAACAGACTCTGGTTGATTTCAACCCAGTCTCAGCACTCTTTGATCTCTCAGAGCAAGACAAGCAGTGCCTTCCCCCTTTATATCTCTGTTCGCATATCAGCTATCTTTGCCTGCATATCAGCTGTCCCTGCCTGCATATCAGCTATGTCCAGATGATTCCATACAGATGCTTCCATCCAGATTCTTCCGGACACTTCAAGCTGTGCCACTTGATGTCTTCAAAGCATACCTTTCTTGCCTCCCCATGCTTGTAGTCAATAAAATACTGGGTGCCCTTGGATTCCCTTGTCTTTGCTGCCCAGAGCAGCACTTATCAGCCCAAGACCAGTTCTTTCTTTGTTTTTTTTTTTTTTGGTACCGGGGATCGAACTCAGGTCCTTCCGCTTGAGCAGCAGGCAGCGAAACCACTGAGCTAAATCCCCTGTAACCAGTTCTTTCTAAGTCTCTTTCTTTTAGTCTTATGAAATTTCTTTCTTTATTCTTCATCAGTTTGTGTTGTGGTGTCTCATAGGAGTCTGTAGATTTACCACAGAAATCTACATAAAGTCCTCATTTCCATTCCTTATAGCTTGATACCAAACGTGTTTCAGGCTTTAGATTTTTAAATTTTGAATTATCTGAATACAGAAAACGAGATAACTTGAAGATGGAACTCAAGTCTAAACATGAAGTTCACTTTCATATACACCTTATATACATAGCCTAAAGTTAATTTATGCAGTATTTTCATTATTCCTATAGGGTTTTTGTTTTGTTTTGTTTTGTTTTTTATATGCCCTAGACATGAAATAGTTCTGGCCACCAACTCAGGCATCTAGCTAGAAAGGACTGTCATCTGCTCTCCCCCTGATTGATATAAGAACAAGGCCATCAGTGAGATGTTTTGTTTTCTGTATTGCTTGGGATCCAACACTGTGTTTTGACAGTGACCCATCCCATAAGGTCAGATATTCAATTTATAAGGTCAAATATTTCAACTTGTATCATCATATCGGTGTTCAAAAAGTTTTTGATTTTGGAACATTTAAGATTTCAATTTTTCAGATTAGGGATGTTCAACTTGTGTATGGGAAAAATAATTACATTAATATACTGCTAATGGTAATATAAATTGGCCTAACTTTTCAATGATATAAATTTTTATATACAGTGGACCCTCAAGTTATGACCAACCTGACATACAAACAACTTGGGTTAATTAGGTTAATGGAAGATTCATTTGTCTCTTGTTATCTATAGTGTGTACCCAGGTAAACATCCAGATCTCAGCTGCACTGACTTACAACCAACTTAGTTACAACCAGCCCTCGGGAACTGATCAAGTTCATAAGTCAAGGGTCCACTGTATCTAAAGTTTAAATGTTCATACCTTTTGACTCAAAATATTCTATTTTCAGGAGTTGACCCAGAGGAAATAATTAAATTTAAGTATAACTGGTCACTATAGAAGTATTTCATATTGGCCAAAATTAGAAACAATGTCTCTATCAGTTAAAAATGATTTAAAAATAAATATTATGGTAAAGTCAACTCTGATTAAATATCATAGCACTAATAAAACTCATGTTTTCAAAGAATGGTAAAAATTTTGGGAAAAGTCCATGAAACAGTATTAAATAAACACAGAAAACAAAAGACTATATTACAGGTATGTTTCCAATGTTGTTTAAAACAAAAGCATTTTTATCAGCATAACAAAGACTTGGAAGAAATACATCAATACAGTGCCAGGGTACTGATAATATAGGTGATTTGATTCTTTTTATGGATTTTATAAGAAAATGTGGCTAACAGAGAAGAATATGGGCTTGCTTAATAGAAATGTTAAATACTAGGTGGTCTCTCCCGCTTCCTCCCCATCCCCACAAAGTAAAGGAAATAAAAACAAGTGAATCCTATCACCATGAACACTGGAACATATACAGCTGCTATTTTTCTACCTGATATATGGCTAAAAGTAACAAAGCTTTATTGATTGTTATAGTAAATTATCTACAGGAATATTATTGATGAATTGGTATTGATGTCTTGCTTCTTTTGCTCTGTCATCTAACAGTAATTACCCTTTAACTCACTCATCTTAAACACCTCCAATTACCCCTGCCAGGAAGAAAAAAAATAAAAAGACTCGAACTATTTACTCTCCACTACTAAAAGAAAATAAAACAATCCAGGGCCAAGTAAAGACAAAGGATAAAGACAAGATTACAGTTTCCTTTTACTTACTCTGCTGAGAACACTCTTCTTATATTCAACACAGAGAGGCTAGACATCAACTCTGCTTCATGTCTAAATATGCATGTGTTTGTCTATGCATTAAAATTCTATTACAATAAAAACTTTTGAATTTTGCAATTGCAGTAGTGATCTAATATTTACTTAAACTGTATTTTGTCAACTTCTGATCATCTCTGTGATGATGATGATGGGAGATGGCAGCATGCATAATCCCAGACGAATTTATATTTGTCTTTGTTCAACTTCAGATTCACCCAAAGTAGAGAATGGTAGAATTTTTTTTTTTGAGAATGGTAGAATTTTTATAGCTGGAAGGGACTTAAAGATCATTTATTCTATCCTTGACAGTTTGCAAAAGAAGGAGCCAAGACCCAGAGAGATAAAATGACTTAAACAAAATTCTAATGCTTTCTCAACTGTAATATTCTATCCCTTTATAATTAAAAAAAGCTGATAATACATGTGGATAATGAACTCTGAGTACATAGCTGGACACAGAGCTTACCAAGGAACAATCACTGCTTATATATGTCATTCATTCTCATCTACTCAGATCTTGGCCCCAATTCTACTTATAATTAACTGATAGCACAGTAAGAGTTGCCACAATGGGAGATTCCTCTTTACATGACTGCCATGGAGTGGGAATGGGGAAAAGGTAACTCTATTTAGTTGCTAAGACAACAGGAAAAGATACAGGAAATAAACCCTGTAATTAGAGCATAGAAAAGCAGGTGGAACCAATTCTTTCTTATGGCCAAATTAATTCACAGCATCTCAATTCTAATTGGAGCCTCAGCTGTATTTCCCCATGATATAATGCATTTACATCATGGCTAAATAGTATTCTATGGGAGACCTAATGACCACATTTAACAAAATTTCTGTGGAAAAATATATGTTAGTCTCATTATTTAACTCACCACATTGGAAAAATATAGCCTACTCATAAATTAAGAATTGCCTGGATAGGCCTAACAGATACATTTTTATGAGTACTTAAATAAATTTGTAAAAGGAAAAATGAACTAGCTAATGAGAGAGTGAACAGAAAAGTAAGTAAAGGACATATTTAATTAAACAAACAGGAAAAAACCCTGAAAATATCAAAAGGAGTGATTTCTTTCATCCTCCTGGGAATAAGCACAAAAAAACTCACAGTCATTTCTGCCTGTAAATATTTCCTGCCCTATAACCACACCCAAGATCTTCATAACTAAAGGCAAGAAAGGAGCACAGTTTAAGACAGGGAAAAGTGACTAAAAGACCCAGAGAATGGTAATTTCATAATAAATCTTGCTTGTCTAGATACATAAAAGAGTAAACACACTGGGTCAGAAGTGTCAACAGGACTTCTAAATGTATTCAGGTAGCCAGTAATGTCATTGAGATCTTGGGACATTTGTCTCAGCTGAACATCTATATTTTCTGCTATACTATAACTCTAAAGCAGGTAAAATAAAAGAATTAACAAAAAGTGTTTTCCTACATTCTTTGTTATTGACAAAGAAGATATAACCAACTGGATTTGTCCCAATTCCCCTATCTCTCACTGGGTCTCAGTTGCAACTGATGTCACATTTTCATGGGTACAGTGTTCATGATCTTACTGCCACCATATTCTAAGAAGAGTGTGAAGGTGAAGGCTTTTATCCACCTTCTCATTTTTAGTAAAATCTATTTATTCCCTATCTAATGCGCTGGTGAACTCTGAAGCAAAAGAACTCTTTTTAAGTGGCAAAATACTCCCATAAGATATTTAAATATATAAGAGAAGTTAGTGTTTAACAAATTCAATAAATGCTGAGATGTCTTCAATGATAGTGAATACATAAATTTTTAAAGTAAAACCTTATATATTTGATAAAAGATGTTTTGAGATATGAGCTTTATGATAATAAAGGAAGATAAATATAAGCATACTATAAATTGATTAGTGACCTAAATTCTCAAAATTTCCATCCAAAGTATTTATTACACATAAACACACACACACACACACACACACACTTAACCTAATCAACAAACATGTTTATAAGAATTAATGCACCCAGAAGATTTTCATCCTTAATATCTACAAAAATTAAAACATTCAATTAGGTTTGTTGGTAACTATCTACTACCTTTCTATGCCAGAGTTCTTATATGTTGCCTAAATTGTTGATTTTGGTGAAAGTTTTATCACAATATAAATTTAACTATAAAAACATTGGAAAGGAATTAATGTTTAAAGATTTCACAAACTATAGTTAGGATCTTATGAACAAAAATGTAACTCTATGTTTTCAAAACATAATAAAATGCATTGTTATGGTTTGGGTCTAGATGTCTCCCCAAAGCCTCATGTGGTCATAGGGTTGATCTAGAGTGTGTGAAGCTGGAATTGATTCATGATGCAATGCTAGGCTCAAGGGCACTAGGATTAAGGGTGTGAGTGCTACCCACCCTAAGTACCCTGAATAAGATAAAAGGTGCAGAAAGATGCTGGTAACTCTCTTGTTGCCTTTGCTTCCTTGTGTGCGCCATGTTGTTTCTGCTCTGCCATGCCTGTTTGTCATCTCTGCCTTGGAGTCAGCTTATTATGGACTGAAACCTCTGTGAACTGTAAGCCAAATAAAACCCTTCCCTTTTAACTTTTGGTGCTGGGTATTTTGTCTCAGCAATGAGAGAAAAGTAATAACATATGCATGAAACAGGAAAAGAAAAGAAAAGAAAAGAAAAAAGAAAGAAAGAGAAAATATATAGATAGATTAACAAAAGTTGAAACACAAAAGCAAAACAGACCTAGGATCAGTACTGATTACCTGTACTTACCACGTTTAATATCCCTGCAAAAATGTTAAATTATAAGCTTTAAAAGAATAAGCTCAGGGCCAGGGGTTTAGCTAAGTGGTTCCAGCGCCTGCCTCGCAAGCGCAAGGTCCTGAGTTCGATCCCTGGTACCAAAAATATATAAATAAATAAACAAAATTGTGAGCAAAAGAATAAGCTCAGCCAGATGCAGTGATGTGTGCCTGTAGTGAGCTCAGGAGTTCAGGGCCAATCGGAACCACATAGGAAGGCCCCATCTCAAAAAACAGAAAGCCTAGTTTTAACTCTAGTAACCCATTGATAAAATGAGCCTGATTTAGTCTCAATTTAGATTATGTAATACATTCATACAAAGTTTCCTAGCACTTTTTAAATTGGTCTGATTACCAAATCTTAGATCTAGTGAGATAAAGTAACTGCAAGAACATTGGCAACAGAGTGACAGAACGTAAAGACTGAACAGTACACAAATAATATATACCTTGCCTGAGACATTGACAAAATCATCCCACTTTTGAAGGCTATGTAGTTTATCCCCACATTAACAAACTGCCTTTAAAATAGAAAAAAAATTAACACTAAAACAACTGCATCATTAGGTTTAGAAGAGTCAAACATAAATAAGAGATCATAAATATTCCACAATACTATGACACTACATACATAAAATTTGTATTTTTAACTTAATAATAAACTTGAGAAACAAAAACTTTAGAGTGGACATACACAAGCTTGAGATTAATACCAGTGTACAGAATACTATAAAACAAAATTGCTAGAACACTGAGGTGATGCTCTTTTTTTTGTTGCAGGGGATCAAACTCGGGACCTTGTACTTGGGAGGCAGGCAGTGGAACAACTGAGCTAAATCCCCGGCCCTGAGGCGATACTCGTTTAAACACTGAATAGTTTCTCTGGTGTGAGAAACTGAAAGTGTTAATAAGGATCAAAAGGTATAATAGATAATGTGAAATAGGAAGAAAAGGGGCAAAGGGGAAGGGGAAGTAGGAGGAGTAGGGGAAAGGAAAGAAGGGAATGGAATTAATATGAGAAAATGAAAAAATGTAAACAAAGACTTTGTAAATAGAAAGGGGTGGAGGGGTTGAAGGGAGGGCAAGGGAATGGGGAAAAAATAAGAATCAAGATATATTATTTAGGGCCGGGAATTTTGCTCAGTGGTGCCTCCACCTGCCTCGCAAGTGCAAGGTCCCGAGTTCAATCCCCGGTACCAAAAATTAAAAAAAGATAAATTATGTAATGGTACAAATCTTCAATGATGAATGTCATTATATTTTATACCTAAAATCTACCAATAAATTAATTTTAAAAATTGCTAGAATGATTTCTTCATTTTCAAGCCTTCACAAAACAGTCAAACTAGTCAATAAATGTCAACTGTAAGAACTTGCCTTTTCTACCAATATTTATTCTCTGCCTTCTGAGTCAATATTTCCCTTCCTTCTTGGAATACTCTCATAGTAGTTAAATTCTCCCCATTCCTTAGTCTTCATTCAGTTACTTACGTCCTCTCCTGCTTCTCATCTGCATGCAACAGATAAACAGGCCCACTCTTGTCCACAGATTCTTCTGCAGGAGTCAGTATATCTTCTGATTCTTTCTTCTGAGACAAGATAAAATATAATTCTTGACCCAACCTGGATAAAATAAGTCAACAGAAGGGCTAATGAAAGGAATTTGTAGTAAACACAATTAATGTTAATAAAATACAAGAAAAAAAAATACAAGGAAAAAAATTGGAAAAGATAGGTTTTTAATCTTTCAATCAAGGAAATCTTAGGTTTTACCTTTTTTGATCAAGCTTCACTTTTTCTACTTCTCTATGTAAAGCAGTAATCTTTAAAGAGAAATAAGAAAGAAATAATTAACTATTTGAATTTCCTTATCATTTTTCTCAAATATACCTCATATATGAAACATTTCCTATTACAAGGCACTTAATACTTAAGACATCCGGTGCCTGCCTCGCAAGCATAAGGTCCCAAGTTTGATCCCCGGTACTAAAGAAAAAAACAAAAAAACCACAGAAAACAACAACAACAAAAAACTCAAGGCAAATATTTGGAAGCTGTTCTCCAGTATTGCAATAGAAAATTATACAATGCAAGTAAATTAATGTTTCTTACCTTCTCACCATTCTTAATCAGTATATGATCCCAAGCATTGACCTGAGTGGCCTGATGTAAAAAGAGTTTCTCTTGATCCTCTACCTCAAGGCTCCACTTGTTTATCAGCCCATCCAGCTGACCATAAGTCATCACAGGAGTTACTACTGAACTAAAAAATAAAAGGATGCAATATGATCATATTTTAAAAACAACACAGGAGGACTTAGAGAAGTTAGCGTGGGAGGAAGCTTTCATACCTGCTTCCCAACAAAATAACCTTAACAGGTAATGATGATTTTAAAATAATCATTCAAAGTCTCTGGAAATTATCCTAAGGGAGGGACTATATCAAGTAAAAATTTATTAAGAAATCTACTAAATTACTGTAAGAATAGCTCATCTGTTCTCCCTCCCCTCTCTTCCCTTTCGGTCCCTGTCTCCCTCTTATCTCAAATCAGCATGATGGAAGCTTCTTGATGTCTTTTTTGGATGAGTATGTCCAAGGAGATAGGATTCTCTTTCTCCTTCTCCAGCTATTAGTCAAAGTGATCCATTTCCTGTATGAGTAATATTTGTGAGAGAATATGCATCTTCAATCAGGAAGAACCATGAGGAGCTCCAATTTGTCTGCCACATGGTATCAAAAAGCCTGAGTATCCAGCTGACCTTTGACACTCTGGGTCCTCTGCTGGGACATTATCAGCAAGGTTAAGTGGGAAGGTAACTGGCAATTTCTTGCCTGACAGAGGAATTCCCCACCAGGGAACTGTTCCCCACCAGGAGAACTGATGGGGAATTCCCCACCAGGGAACTGTTGGTGGGATCCAATGGGACACTAAATTTAAATCCTGACCTAGCACCAGCATGATGTCATGTGAGGCAAGATTAGTCACCATTGGACTTCACCTTTGCTCTGGTGTCAGTGGGACCCAGCAGAGAATCTGAACTCTTGTATTTACCCGTGTTCATTAAAGCTGAACAAGGTAATGCAAGTTGAAGATAGTAAAGCCTCCAATTTCCATCACCTTTGGAGCCAGTAAGTAGCTTGGCCTCCATACTCACTGGTGAAACCAAGACTGAAAAAAGCACGGAAAAAGCAGGGCTAGTTAGCACTTCTCTCTATTATTGAGCCTGGTGAGCAGGGCCCAGATGAGAGCCACACTTCCATGGCAACCCAGCACCAATCAGGTTGAATGAAGTGGCATGTGGCAGAAGTTGATATCCTGCTCCATCCCTTCCCTTATGTCAGTGAGGTGTGAAAAGAAGATGACATTATGGGGGCCAAGGATTTAGCTCAGTGTCACCGCGCCTGCCTCGAAAGCACAAGGTCCTGAGTTCAATCCCAGGTACCCGGCCCCCCTCCAAAAGAAGATGAAGTTCTGCCTCTCCCTGCATCAACTAAGCAATATGAGTCAGTCCTCCACTTCCCCTTGATTTAGGGTCACCAGAGCTCAGCTAGGCACTGAGCTTACATCTCCACAAAGAAGCAATAAAATGATGTGATGCGGTGCTCCGATTTCATAGGGAATGAGTCAGGGGAGTTAAGTGAGGAGCTGAATTTCAATACCACTCATGGACTGAGGCACTGTATGTCATTGCTTCATTTTTGCTCAGGTAGTGTGGACAAGGTCCCATTGGAAACTGAACAAAAACACACCCATCCTTTGCACTATACCTCAACAAAGGGACTACCTAATGAAAAACAGTAGATATAAACAGGACTCAAATGCTCCAAACATAATACACAAAATGCCCAGAATACAATAAAAATATGTCATTATGAAGACCAGGAACGTAACAACTTTAAAGAGAAAATACAATCAACCCAGATGCCAACATTAAAATGTTGGAATTATGTCAAAAAGAATTTTTAAGCAACCATTAAAAAGGCTTTTAAAGCCCTTTGAATTCTCTTGAATCAAATGGAAAAATAGAGAACCTCTGCAAAGAAATAGAAGTCATGAAAAACAATCAAATAGAAAAAATTATAAATAGTAAACTTACTTGAATGATTTGATACTAGAGTGGAGCTGACAGAGGATACAATAAGTAAACTTCAGGATAGGTAATTAGAATTTATAGAGCAACAAAGAGAAAATAGGCAGAAACAAATTTTTAAAAAGTCTCAGAAACCTGTAGGACAGAGCCTTTTTTTTTTTTTTTTGCGGTACCAGGGATCAAACTCAGGACCTTGCGCTTGCAAGGCAGGCGTGGTGCCTCTGAGCTAAATCCCCGGCCCCATGTAGGACAATAATAAAAGAGATTGCAACTGTAAAATAAGAGTTCTAGAAAGAGAAGAAAGAGAGAGAGTAGAACTGAAAAGGTATTTAGGAAAATAAAAAGATTGAAAATTACCAAAATTTTGCAAAAGAAACAAACCCACAGATTCAAGAAGCTTAAACAACCCCACACAGAATAACTCAAAGAAATCCATGCTAAGATACAAAGTAGTTAAACTTCTGAAAATGAAAGACAAAAAAAAATGTTGAAAGCAAGTAGAAAGAAAAAAGCATTACTTGAAAGGAAATACCCTCCAGGCATGGTGTAATCCTGGCCTCGGGAGGATCCTGAATTTGAGGCCAGCCTGAGCTACATAGAGACCCTATCACAAACAAACAAACAAACAAACAAAGGGGATACCAATCTGAATGACAACAGATTTCTCATCTGAAATCACAGAGGTTATAAGGAAGTAACATAACACTTCTCAACACTGAAAGAAAAAATGTGTCCACAATGACCTCTATATGTTTTGGAGATGAAAAAGAAATATATTCTCATACAAAGTAAAATTGAGATAATTTGTTGCTAAAAGATCTACCCTTGAAGATTAGCTAAACAGAAAAGAAACAAAACAGAAGACTTGAAGTATTACATAAAGAAAAAAAATCAAAATGTATGAAAAGAAGGGTAAATATACTATTCTATTTCTCATGTGTTTCTTAGATGATATTGGATGGTTGAAACAAAAATTATAACTCCATGTGATGTTATATTCAATGTATAAAAATTTTTTGAGACAATTATGCTTAAAAGATAAGGACATTAAGTGGAATTTAATAGAAGTAAGGTTTCTATGCTTCATCCAAAATGTCAGTATGACAGGACTGTTTTAAGTTATGTGTGTATACTGTAATACCTAGAAGAACCAGTAAGAAAATGATACAGAGTAATATACTCAAAAACAGTATGAAGAGAAAAAAATGAAACCCTATAGAGACTATCAGACAATCTATAGGAAGGCAAGAAAAAAGAGAAATGGAAAAACAAATATCAAAGGTAAAAAACAAATAAAATAGTAGACTTAAGCCCTAACATATCAGTAATTACTTTAAATGTAAATATGGTAAATATATCTATTAAAAGATAGAGATTGGTAGAATGGATAAAAAAGCAATCCAATAATATTCTGTCTACAAGAACTCACTTCAAAGATACTGATGTAGATAGGGTGAAAATAAAAGAATAGGAAAAGATATAAGATTAATTTTAGAAAAGGAATGGCTATAGTAATACCAGATAAAGTAGACTACAGAGCAAAGAGAATTACCACAGTCAAAGGGGGTCATTACATAACGATAAAGGAATCAAGGCACCAAAGAATAATAATAACTCTAAATGTATAAGCAACAAAACAACAGAGTCTCAAGAAACATGAAGCAAATACTGATATAACTAAAGAGAGAAATAATAGTTGGGAACTTCAAAAAGCCACTCTCCACAATTGAAAGAACTACTAGACAGAAAAGTAAAGAAGATATATACAGAATCTGAAAATACAATAAAGCAACAGGGTCTCATATATAGAGAACAGTCCATCTAACAGCAGAAAACGGAATTTTAAAGTGTCAATGGAATATTAATCAAGACAGACCATTTCCTTACCCATAAAGCAAAGATGAACAAATGAAAAAACACTGAAATCAGATCGGTCATGTTCTGATTACAACAGAATCAAACTAGAAATCAACCCAGAAAGAAAACAAGAAAATCCTCAAATACTTGGAAATTAAACAGTACACTTCTAAATAATCCATGGGTGAAGGAGGAGTTTTCAGAAAAGAAAATTTGTAAGTATTTAGAAATGAAATAAAGATATAACAATGAAATATGTGAGAAATAGCTACGGTAGTGCTGAGAGAGATATTTACTTCATCAGGTGCTTATATTAGAAAAAAAAGAAAGACCTCAAAGTCTAAGTTCAGACTTCAAAAAACTATAAAAAGAGCAACATGAACTGATGCAACCAGAAAGAAGACAATAATAGTGTAAATATTGATTCAACTGAAAAAAGGAAAGCTATAGAGAATAATAAAACAAAAGCTGGCTCTTTGAGAAAAGATCAACAAAATTGATATAAGAAATAATATTAGATAATATTGGAAATGAAACAATTAGAAACAATATTAGAAATGACACTGGAATATCTCCATGCCTATTAAAAGTACAATAAAAGAATACTATGAACAATTTTGTGTTCATAAATTTAAGATGGAAAAATGAAACAATTTCTTGAAAACTACACACTACTAAAACTCACTGAAGATGAAATAGATAACCTGAACAATTCTAGAACCAGTATATAAATTGATTTGTAAGTAAAAGATCTTGTAAAAGAATTATCTTGGCCCAGAAAGTTTCACTGAAGAATTTTGCCGTTTTTTCCTTCTTTTTTCATTATTTTTTTCTTTCCCCTCTTTCCTTTCCTCTGTCTCTTCTCCCTAGTTCCCCTTCCTCTTTGAACATTTTCTTCCTATTTCACAATATCTATTAGACATTTTGGTCCTCATTTACACTTTTAGTTTCTCACACCAGAGAAACAATTGGGCATTTACACATGTGGGTCCTATTTATTTCACTTAAGAGTATTCCAGGTAGGGGTGGAGGGGTTAAAGGGAGGGAAGGGGAATAGGAAAAAATAAGAACCAAGATGTACCATGTTCAGGTACAAATGCCCAATAATGAATATAATGAATGTGATAATATATACCTAAAATGTACAAATAAACTTAATGAATTAAAAAAATAGAAAAAAGAAGAATTTTGCCAACATTTAAGAATCAGCAGTGAGCCGGGCATGGTGGCACATGCCTGTAATCCAGCACTCGGGAGACTGAGGCAGTATGATTGCCACAAGTTTGAGGCCAGCCTGGGCTACATAATGAGTTCAGGGCCAGCCTGAACTACAAAGTGATACCTTTCTCAAAAAACGAAAAAACAGGGGCTGGGGATTTACCTCAGTGGTTCCGCCGCCTGTCTGCCTATCTCTCAACCACAAGGTCCCGAGTTAAATCCCCCGTACAAAAAAACAAAAAACAAAAGCAAAACAACAACAATAACAAAAACCAACCAAAAAAGAATCAACACCAACTTAAACTATTCTAGAAAACAAGACTACTTCCTGGATCATTTTAAAGGCGACTATTACTCTGATATCAAAAGCAAAGATAAGGAAAAAGAAAAAATTACAAATCAATATCTCTCATGAACTTTGCTCACAAGCAAAATACTAGCAAGTCAAATCAGAATACACACATTATAGCTTGTTAATAACAATGTTACATGTTATAACAAAACACACACACACACAAAAAAACATTGTAGCATGGTCAAGCAAGACATGGTTGCACATCTGAAAGTCCATCAACATAATCTTCTATGGCCCCAAGATAAAGAAAAAAATCTCAACTGAGCCTAAAAGAATTTGACATAAATATGCTCAAATGACTTATGACAAAGGGGCAAAAGTGCTAGGCACACTGCAACACACCTATAGTCCCAGCTACTTGAGAGGCTGAGGCAGGAAGATCTCTTAAGCTCAAGAGTATCAGGCCAGCCTGGGCAACACAGAAAGACTTTGTCTCAAAAAAGAAAAGGAAAAAGGGTACTAAAGTAATTCAGTAGAGGAAGATAGCCTTTCAACAAATGATGCTGGAAAAATTGAACATTAACCAGGCATGTCCAATTTGCAGCCCACAGATCCTTTGCCTTCTGTTTTCCAATGTTATAATAACATTAAATAATATAATAACACAAAATAACATTTAATAAGTTATTATATTTGTTATAACAAATATAAGAAAAGAAAAATTTTTACTTACATACATTAGCTGTATTACACATTTTATATGTGGCCCAGGCAAGCCAAGTGTTGTATATTCCTGATAGGGAAAAATTACTTTGACCCAAATCTTATACTTTATATAAAAATTGACTCACAATGGATCACTAAAACTTTTAGGAAAATGTAGGAGAAAATCTTTGAACTGGGGAAAGTGTTCTCTTATAACTGACACTAAAAGTACAATCCATTAAAGGAAAAATTGACAAATTATACTTCAACTAAGGTTTTGTTTAGCAAAAACAATATTAAGAATATGACTAGACAAATTGGAGAATTATAAAACACATATTTGACAAAGAACTGGTATCTAGAATACATGATAAACTCTCAAAACTAAACAGCAGAAAACCAAATAACCAAAGTAGAAAATGGACAAAATATATGAACAGACACATCATCAAAGAAAATATAATGATGGCAAACAAACACTTGAAAAGATGGTCAACATTATTAGTCATCATGGAAACGCAATTTCAAATCATAACAAAATATAACTTCACATTTATCAGAAGCACTGAAATAAATAAATATTGACAACACCCAAACCTGACAAGAATATAAACTACCCAGATCATTCATACATTGCTGCCTGGCACATAGAACGACATAACCACTCTGGAAAAGAAGTTGGTAATTTTTTTTTTGGTACCAGGGATTAAACTTGGGTCCTTGCGCTTGCGCAGCAGGCAATGAAACCACTGAGCTAAATCCCCGGCCGGGTAATTTTTTGAAATAAACACAATTATCATACTACTGAGTATGATAGTCCTCAACATTTATCCCAGAGACAAGAGACTTATGTTCACAGAAATATTTTTATAAATGTTTATACCAGCCTAGATGTACATCAACAAGGGAGTGGCCAAACAAAGCACAGTACACCACCATACCATAAAATACTACTCAGAAATGAAAAAGAACAACTTGTGTGGATCTCAAAGAATTATGGTGAATGAAAAATGCCAATCCCCAATGGTCACACCTGTATGTATCCATCTGTAGAATATTCTTGAAATGTCATGATTATAGAAATGAGAAGATTAATTGTGGCCCAATTAATGTGGTCAGGGAATCAGGAGAAGGTAACACATGTGGGCAATGGGGAAATCTTTGTGGTGATGGAATGTTCTGTATCTTAACTTTATGAATGTCAAATCCTTGTTGTGATATTATACTATAGTTTTCTAAGTTGTTATCATTGGGGGAAACGATATAAAGGACACACAGATGTTTTGTATAGTCTATAACAATACAAGCTCTAGAGTAGGGGTGTCCAACCTGTGGCTTTATAGTAATTTTGCCCTCATTTTTTTTGAATAAAGAGGAATTGTCTTGGGCCACATACAAAATTTATAATATAGTTAAGGTATATAAGTAATAAAACTTCTTTTTTAAAATTTTTATTATAATATTAAAGAAGAAATGAAGGCAAAAAAATCCCCTGAAGGCCTCAAGTTTAACATGCATGCTAGAGCTCAATTGCCTGAATTTTAATCCTGGCTCAATCATTATCAAATATGTGACCATGAATGAATTAGACTCATAAAATCCCTACATGCTCTAGTTTTCTCACTTATAAAGTGTGAACAAAAATAGTCTCTATTTCATAGGGTTATTGTGAGGATTAAATGTTGTTTTTAAACCATTGTCACCTTGCTACATATAGAGTAATTACACAAGAAATAATAGCTATTATTAGTAATGTTAATGAATATATTATAATGTTATTCAAAAGACTGTTGGTTATTCAACTCCCTAAGCTACAGAAACCTTTCTCTGTTACCTGAGCTCATTTGTCTAACTTCAAATGCTATTCCAAAGCCACACAAGCAAACTGCCTTTGATGAGATAAAATGAAATTCACATGAATTTTCAAATAATTAGGCTTACTTAACAGTTGAAGTAAGAGGTACAGAAGAAACACTGACTAGATCAGTGTTATTAATCCCAGTTGATGTCAGTGATCTTAGATTCAGATTAAAGCCACTGGTAAGTGTGGTAGTAGTGTTGGTGGTAACAGTGGTGGTGGTAGTTGTGGAAGTTGTAGCTAGAAAATAAAATAAATAATGTTAGTAAATAATAAATGCTTCATTTAAGCCTTGATCATTGAAGGTTAAAAACTAGAGTCATTTTAAAAAATGTGTACGTGAACTCAAAATTATAGATTTAAACTTAATACTGTTGTAATATGAAATGATAGATGGCAGGCCAGATATCTGGATTAACCTTCTTGCTGAAAGCTAAAACTGTTGGATAAATTAACTGAAAAATAAAACCAAACTTAACAAACTCTTATAACTATTCAAGAAATTCAATCAAACCGGACATAGTGGTGCACACCTGTAATACCAGCACTGCAGGAGGATCACTGCAGTTCGAGACCAGGCTGGACTACGTAGGGAATGTAAGCCCAGCTTGAACTACATAGTGAGACCCTGTCTAAAACCCTTCCCATAAAGAAAACTCTTTCAAAGGTTAGGGTTAATTATCAACTTGATTGGCTTGGAAGATAGCTGCAGGAGGATTAGCAAAACACACTTGTAAGTGTCTTTGTGTGGATCATATAGGTGTGATCTTGGGTGTTATATTTAGTCCCTGGTCCTTTCCTCTCTGGCGCTGTCCTGATGATCTCCTTCCCAGTCACCATAAACAAACATCTTTAATCTAGCATACCCCTCTGCCATGATGTTCCTGCCTTGGAGCCTGCAGACACTAGAATGCCCTGAAACTGTGTGCCAAAGAAAATCTCTCCTCCTTTAAGTTGTGGGTGTTGGGTATTGTGTCTCAGTGATGGGAACAAAAATCTGATACAACTTCAGACCCAGATGATCTCACTGGTAAGTTCTACTAAACTTTCAAGAAATGAATAATGGCAATTTTAAAAAATTTCTGTGTATTTTTTGCATACTCACATGCCTATATCTGTATAATTAATACCTACAAATGAAACTGTTAGATCAGAGTCAGCGTGCTCTAAATTTAATATCTCTTGAAATTTTTCTACTAAAATGATTTTGCCAATATATATTTCTATCAAAAGAGCAGAGCGCCTGTTTCTCTACACCATAACTAGTACTAGGCATATATGTTCATCAACCTAACAAGCAAAAGTCTCTCAAAGTTTTATCCACACCCCAGAGCTCTTTCCTATGTCTTTTTCTGTTGCACTCCTACTAGAACACTTTGGCCACTTACAGATGAGATTCTGAGATTATTTTACAATCTACCCTAAATTCTTCATTCCCCATGTTTTTTGCCCATTTCTCTCCTATTCATAGTTATCTTCTGGTTCTGTGAACTTTAATAGCACTTTTGATTCTTATTACACACTGACCACTTAAAGAACAATGCACAGAAAATTGTGGCTGATGAGGATTGGGAATATTTTATTTTCTTCTTTCTGGTTCTACATATTTTCAAATGTTCTTGCAATTAAATGCTATTTTTGTAACATGAAATTTGTTATAGAACTATAACATGTATACAATTGTTTTTACGTTGGTCTTGCTTTTTCAATTAGCAATATTTTCAGGCTAATGGTTGCACTATATAAATATGGAAATTATGGTGCTTTCCACAAGTACTGAGTATTCTAAGGGAGCCTGGGCTACTCCATTTCTGCTGAGGGAACAGGCTCAGACATCCCTTCTTTATTCCAGGGAATTCTGCTCTTTGCCCCTGGTTCACAATTGTTTGTGTCTGGAATGGGCCAGTGAACTACAGGGAGCCATTCCTTATGTCTATGGGAGGCTCTGGCACAAAATGTTCTAGCCAAAGGTGGGTCAGAATCTTAAAAAATTAGCAATATGGAAGAATTCAACTCTAGGTAGAAACATGGAATGCTTCCAGATATATGAAAAGAATCAGATTATAGGCAGAAATTGGGAAACGTTTCCAAAAATGTAGACAGCATCAGGATGCAGGCAGAGACAGTTCAAAGAGAAACAGCACAGAAAAGACATGAAGTACAAATAAGGGGTCATGAGTAAGTAAAAATTAGGAATAAGGCAAACCAGAAAGACAACAAAAGACATAAAACCAGGAGGAAGCCTAAAAAGAGAAATGGTAGAAATTCAGCAAGTCTTGATTATGTAAAAGAAGACATAAAGAGATGTTTTACATCTCCATTCAGGAATAATTTTTTAAGCTGAAAAGGGGTTGACTTTTATTTTATACCAGGTTTGAAGAAAGATTTATTTTAGCCATAAGTAAATTAAAAAATTAAACAAGAATTTCCTACTTACATGGTCAGTTTAAATAGCAAATGAATCCCATTCCCCTAGCTCACAATAGTTACAGACAATAAATAACAAAGTTTTCTTCCATCTACAATCTAACTAGATTTTAGGCAGAAACAAACTTAGGATGGTTTGGAATCAACTTTAGGAGAGGGTCGATTTTACTAAAGGTTAAAAATTAAGTTTTAGAGAAAAAAATCTCTATTAATCCCAATATATTAAACACTATGAATAATGAAAGTTCTTAAGTGTTAAAACTGATAACAATTTGATAACAGTTTTGACTGTGGTCACCTTAAAGAAGAAATATCATTTAAAAATTTTTTTCAATGCTAGTATCAAACTCAGGGCCTAGTGCATACTAGGCAAGTGCTCTACCACTGAGCTATATTCCCAGCCCTAATTATAATTTTTATTTGACATGTGATATTTATACATATTTGTGAGATACAGCATGATATTCAATACATGTACACAGTGTATGTATATAATGTGCAATATTCAAGGAAAGATATCGTTTATATTACTTCTTTGTTCATTGATGGATGAATGGTCAACTGTCATTGATATCAGCTGTCTCATTCTACCCTTCGGCAGTCTTCTACATTGGTATACCATTTGGAGACTATTATAAGACAATCACAACACACTTTGACAGTACTAGAAGCTATAGAAATACTACACATTTCCTGTTTATTACGTAGTACATTTCAAATGAGGGCCCCAACACATCCCAATAATTCTAAAAACTTACTAGATGTTGTAGAAGCTGCTCCACCCACTCCAGAGAATTTTAATCCACACTCCAATATTATGCCACCAAGTGTTCTCGCTGAAGTTGTTGGGGCGCCAACTACAAAGAACAAGACAGTATTAACTATTACTCTTTTAATTAAAAAGTGAGTAATTTATGTAGAATCATGAAATTCCAGGAAAAGCAAATCTATGGAGATAGAAAATAGATTAATGGTGATCTACAGGGATCTTACCAAGATGATGGAAAGGTTCTAAAACTGGATAATAGTGACAGGTACACAATTGAGTACACTGACTTGAGCATTTAAAATAAGTTGATTTTGGGCCAGGGATTTAGTTCAGTGGTTTTGCCGCCTGCTGCGCAAGAGAAAGGACCCGAGTTCGATTTCTGGTACCAAAATAAA
>NW_004624803.1:9411592-9422983 GCF_000247695.1 Heterocephalus glaber | reverse complement strand
TTTAAAAAGTAAAACAATATTATAACAAGGTTCACATATGGAGAAATTAAAAAAAAGCAAGAAAAAGCAAGTACTGTACCTTGAAAGCTAATAAATAAATAATGGTAAAAATATCAAATGATTGATTTAAAAAATAAGTCATCCACATGGCTTAGGCCAGGCTTCTTTCACCTTCATAAAATTTCACTTTACTAAAAAAGTCAGTGTAGGGAAAGGGATCCACTTCCATAACTGTGGCATAAAAAAACCCTATGGAACTGTCCCCTAAGTGAAACATCCATAACTGGCAAAGAGTATTTTTTCAGTTGGAAACTGCTGCAAATTGTCCTAAGGGAATAGAGCAAATGAAATATTTATTCAAGAAAACCTGCTAAAACTCAGTAATGTAACAGTGAGAGTCTATGGCATTTGAGCTACAATCCACTCCTTTTCTGTTCCCCATTCCTTTGCTCACCTTGATGCAAGTTACATTCCTGGTAAGAATAGCCAAGAGGACTGGATTCCCTCTGCCTCCAGCTCTCAATCAAGGGATATAGTGTCTCAATGGGAAGTGCAAGCAACCAGCATTCCTCAAGTCCAACACAAATTTGAAGGGATACTCATCACATCCAATACAAATTTTGATGAGTACAGACAAGAGTTCAGAGGCTTGCTTCCTTTAGCCAGCCCCCATTCACAGGGCAGATGTTCTACCTCAGGCATAGAGAGCTGAGAATACTGATTACCTTACCCCAGCTCATTTGCAGGACTAAGTTCCACATCTGAAAAGGTAAGCAAGAAGACCGTTTTCACTGCCCAAACCTAAAAGTACTCATTTCAAGATTTTCCCCAAGTTAAAGGCTGTTCATAAGAGAGCTTCCAATTAATCCCCAAAAGAAATGAGTTTATTTGAAACAATATGAAGGAGTTCAAGTTGCAAGATTCCACATTTAAAAAATGAAGATTTGGTGATAAGCAATTTAAGGAGACAGGGAGCTTCATGTGAGCAAGAATTTAAATTGCAAGTTTACTAAGACAGGGAAAAAGAAAGCTGAAAGGAGCTGTCCTGAATCAGAACAATTAAGTACTGCTATGTGCTACAACATGGATGAATCTTGGAAATAATTCACTAAGTGAAATAAACCAGACACAAAGGGCCACATATCACAGGATTCTATTTATATGAAATATCCAGAATAGGCAAATCCATACACAGAAAGTATACCAATGGTTGCCAGGGCTTTGAAGACAGGGTAATGGGGAGTGACTGCTAATGGGTACAGGGTTTCTTTTTGAGGTAATGAAAATGCTCTCAAATTACATAGTGGTAATAGTTGCACACTCTGTAATTATTAAAAACCACAAAATTGTACACTTTCAAAGGGTGAATTTTAAGATGTGAATTATACCTTATGCTGTTATTAAAAAAACACATTACCATCTCAAGAGGAGGAGAAAAGGCATTTGACAAAAATCCAACATCTTTTCATTATAAAGACACTCAACAAACTAGGAAGAAAAGGGAACTTCTTCAACATTATAGAAGGCATTAATAAAAAAAAAACTACAGTAACATCATTCTTAATGGTAAAAGACTGAATATTTTCCCATTACCTTCAAGAACAAAACAAGGATATCTGCTCTTACCACTTTGATACTACATTGGAAATTTTGGCCAGGATAATTAGGTGGAAAAAAAACCAAAATAAAAGGAATCCACATAGAAAGAGAAGAAGTAAAATTACGTCTACTCACAGACAACATTATAATTAATATAGACTATTCCAAGAAATTCATACAAAAGCTATTAGAAAAACAAACAAGTTCAACAAGGGTGCAAGATGCAAGATCAACATATAAAATAAATACATGTCTATATTATAGCAATAGATAATCCAAAAGTGAAAATAATATAATTTCTTTTATAATTGCTCAAGAGAATAAAATAACTTTAAAAAACTAACAAGAGAATTACAATACTTATACACCAAAAAATATAAAACATGATTGAAAGAAATTAAAGGTGTCCTATATAAATGGAAAATTTTCACATTTATGAATCAAAAGACTTACTAATATTGTTATGTTATGGTATTCAGATATGCTCCTCAAAGATGTCTACATTGTAATACCCAGGACCTGTGAATATATGATCTTACTTGACAAAAAGGACTTTACTGATAGGATTAAGGTTAAGTATTTTGAGATTATCCAAGATTATCCATGTAAGAAAAATCTAGTGCCACAAATCTTTTAAAGAAGAGAACCTTTCCAGGTGGTGGTCAGAGGGAGATGTGAGTATAAAAGAATGATCAGAAAGATGTAAAAGTGTTGACAAAAATGGCCAGTGACCACATGAAAACATGCTCAAGGCCATTAGTCATCAAAGAATTGCAAACCAAAGCCATAATGGAAAACCACTTCACATCCATTAAGATGAATATAATAAAAGACAGATAATATCAAGTGTAAGCAAATGTGGAGAAATTAGAAATCTCATATACTGCTGATGGGAGTGTAAAATAGTGTAGTTTCTTTGGAAAACTGGCATTTTCTCAAAAGATTAAATGTAGTTATTATATGATCCAGCAATATATGTCCAAGAGAAATAAAACATATTCATATAAAAATCTGTACATGAACATTCATGGCAGTATTAGACAATAACCCAAATGTCCATTAATTGATGAATGGATGAAAAAAAGATGTAGCATATCCATATAATAGAGTTTTATTTGCCTTAAAAAGAAATAGAAGTACTGATACATGCTGCAATGTGGATAAGTCTTGAAAACATGTCAGGTGAAAGAAACTAGTGTCACAAAAAATCAAATAATGTATGATTTGATTTATATGAACTGTCCATAATAAGGAAATCTATAGAAACAGGAAGTAGATTAATGGTTGCCAGAGACTGGGAGAAGAGAGGGATGTGAAATCACTATTAATGGGTATAAATCTTCTTTTGGGGATCATGAAAATATTCTAACATTGTCTACAGTGATGGTTACATAACTTTGAATATACTGAAAAGTGAAAAATTGAGCCAGGCATGATGGTGCAAGATCATAAGCTTAGCACTTGGGAGACTAAGACAAGAGAAAAGAATTTGAGGCTGTCTCCTTCTACATAATGAATTGACAGCCAGTCCCTATTATATCATGATACCTTGTCTCAAAAAAATGAGTTTTATACTTGTCTTTTCCGTACTTAGGATTGAACCTCAGTTCCTTATAATTTTTTGTTTTTGAGACAGTGTCTCACTAAATGGCCTCAGCCTCTTGGAGTCCCAGGATTATAGGCATGTGCTGCCATACTCAGCTTGAATTTTATACTTTAAATGGCCGAACTCTATGGTATGTTAATTATATCATAACAAAAATATGAAAAAATAAATAGAAGTCTAGAATAAATTTTCAGAATACATATTACCTGCCTCTTGCTTTAAAATTTAAAAACAAAACCGTAAAAGAAATAAACCTGGAGAAATTAATTTGCATAAAGACACAAATATGATTAATGAATTACTTGAAAACAAAGTTAATATCTTTTTATCCTTACTATAGATCACTGTACATGGCACTTGAGAGTAAGTGTTCAAAACATATTTCTCCTGAATTGAATCAACTTTTTCTAGGCTTTAACACATAAGTGCAGATATCCTATCTCCCCTTCAAAAGGAAAAAGTACTTAGTAAATAACTGCACTTGAATCTATTGTCGCCAATACCCAATTATAGAATAATTTGTGGCAACATATAAAACTGCCACCCAAAACACCTAGGTCTATTAGGAGTGAAGGGGCCAGGGAAGAGATGCTGAGAAGAAACTGAGAATGTTACCATGTACTACCGCCAACTACTTAAATGTGTAGAGGGGAATATTCCTGTTTCATTTAGGAGACATACCACATGTACACTTTTTAAAAATAACCAATTTTATAGCAAAGGCATTTAAATTTATAATTCATTACCTAGTGGAAAGGCTAAATTTTAAATGAGTTCAAAGGGTACTTTAATTTCTTCATAAACTACCCGTTTGCCCATTTGTCCATTTTCTTACTGGAAAATACTGTCCCCTTATTACTGATTTTTAATAAAAGTATATATCAAGGCTATTTACTGATATTTTCTCAGATGTTGCAAAAACTCCCCTACCCTAGTTCATCACTGGTTGTTTCATTTTGTTTTTACTTTGTATGTAAGTCAAATCTTTCCGTCCTTTTTTACTTTATGGTCTATGTCTGCATATCATGTTTTAAAAGACTCTCGCTCTTAAATATATGAAAAAGTGTTCAATCTCATCTTTTAAAAATTTTCTTAGTACATGTCTGTAGTACATAATTATTATATTGGTACAGGTACATAGCACATTTTAATTCTTTCTTCATCTCCTTCCCCTCTCTACTCTCCCCCTCCCTCCATCTCTTGGTTCCCTTACCTTTTGCAAGAGATGGATCTTGTTTTTAAGAGAACACTGCAAATTGCAAATACACTAAAATTAATTTCATCTAATACATGACAAGAAGTCAAAAACTAGTAACGCTTTCTGTTAAGGACACTTAACAGAAGGAGAACAAGACAGACTCATGGGTTCCTAATGGGAGTGTAAATTGGTATGACTCCTATGGAAAACAAGTGGTCAACGCTTTAAGAATTACAAATACATGTATCTTTTGAAACCAGCAATACTTTTGGAAATTTACCCATAAAGAATGTAGTTTATGTCACAGAATTATACACTTAAAACAACCAGGTTAGCTAACAGTTCTGGACAAATTTTGAAAACTGTTTAATTCGGGTCTGTATGTAGTCTTTTTTTTTTTTCTGAGACAAGGTCTCACTGACCTTGAACTCACTATGTATCCCAGGCTGGCCTCAAACTCATGGCCATCCTCTTGCCTCAGCCTCCCGAGCACTGGGATTCCAGGCCTGTGCCACCACTCCCAGCTTCTAAAATATTTTTAAAACCTTCAGTTGAGTATAAAAATCAGTGAATTGAAAGTAAAACTACATGCCTTATTTATTTTTAAGCCCATGTGTTTAGCTAGAAAATGTTTGGTTTAAAGAAATAGCTCTGATAAGGACTCTTTAGAAGTAGAGAGATAGGAAAATTTGGGTTTTCTTTTAAGCTCTAAAGTTATCTTCATTCTTTACAGAATCAAATCTGACTGTTATCTTTATTTGAGGAGTTTATGCCTGCTCGATACCCCTAACATATTGCTTTGGAATATTTAAATGTAAACATTCTAGTGAGTCTAGACAGAATTGAATTTTCTTAGAAAATAAAGTACAGGCATTTATAAAATGAGAGAAATACATGTAGTAAATATCTGTATCTGTGGTTTAATACTATTTACTTACTGGTTAAACAGTAAACAAGTGTCTTCTGGTGAAGAGGAAATTATTTTGCTACATTATGACACTCAAAATATAAAAGGACTACTTTTATTTCAAAATATCCTTTCAACAATGTTTTGTGATAAAATTTTCTTCCTTGATATTTCATCCATAATTAAACTTGAACTTTTGTTTACTACTAATTTTGTCATTTAGAAAATATTTCTGTAATAAAAGAAGTTAATTTTTCTGAAAAAAATATACTATATACTTACAAAATGACAGGTAAAATGATATCTGCTGCATCACTGCATTAGCAAAAGAAGAAACAACTCAAATGCCCCTCACTAAGGAACTGCATAGATAAATTATAGAACATTTAGACCACAGAATGCTGTGATGCCATGGAAAAAATATTGAGAAAACTCTCTGTATGTGGCAAAACTGCAAATGCATTAAATAAGCATAGTAAAATATATAATATAAGTTTTAAAAATCAGGTACAAAATATTGTACGAGTATACTATTATTTCAAAAATGGTAGATGGCTAAAAATACATTTTTTTTTGGGAACCGGGGATCGAACTTGGGACCTTGCGCTTGCCTGGCAGGCAGTGGAACCACTGAGCTAAATCCCGGACCCAAAAATACATATTTTTAATTTGCTAACAAATCCATAAAGAAGCTCTGGAAGGTATGTATAATTACAGTTGTTAGCTCAGTGTGGGAAGAGAATAAGGGTAATACAGTGCAGGTAGGGTACCTACCTATTATACCTATTTAGAATATTTATAGTTTTATTCTGGAGCCATTACTTAAAAATTACACATAAATAAAAAAATTACATATAAATACTGGGAAGCTGAGACAGTTGGATCACAAGTTCAGGTCCAGCCTGAAGAACTTAGCAACTTAGTCAGACCTTGTTTCAAGATAAAAAAAAATAAAATTTTTAAAGGCTAGGGATGTAGTTCAGAGTGTAGACCCTGAATTCAATTCTTGGTACTGCAAGAAATATGTAAGTATGTGAAAGATATATATTCCTCTTTCCAATCCAAGAAATATTACTTACACATTTTCACATTCACTGATGCCTTCAACACATTAATTCTATTTTTATACCTTTAATTCATGTGAGACTTTTTGATTAATCTTTTAAGCAAATATTAATCTCTTTAACCCTCCCTTGAAATAGCCAGCTAAGGTAATTCATTTATTCACTATTCCATTCTTACCCCACCATAGATTCCAAATGTCACCATTATAAACAGGATTATTATTTCTGTACTTTAAAATATTGCACTGATTTTTCTATCCTTGCTCTGTAACAGAGTTTAAATAATTGTAGGCCTAGAATTAATTTATTTTATACTTATTATATAATATTTTCAACATACAGGAAGAGAATAAATTTATATTTTTCATATAAATATATGCAAGTACTTTATCATTACTTCCCTTAAAAACAAGAGATGGCTAGTCTCATATATTTATTCTTCCATTTGAACTTTTGAATCTTGTTAAGTTCTTCTTTTCTTTTCTTTCCTTCCCTTCAAAGATTCCCATTATGGTTTCACAAGAATTGCCTTAAATACATAGATTAACTTGGAGATAAAAGACATTTTTATATTACCAAGTCTGTGCCTTCAGTGGGTCTCTTCCTTGTTTACATCTTTTATTATGTTCCTCAGTAAAATTTTGTGGTTTTCTTCATCTAAGTGATGCACATTTAAAAAGATTATTCCTAGGGGGGCCGGGGATTTAGCTCAGTGGTTTCGCCCCCTGCTGCGCAAGCACAAGGACCCGAGTCCAATCCCCAGTACCAAAAAAAAGATTATTCCTAGGAATTCCATAGTTTTGGTTGATATTGTTAATAGAACTTTCTTCATTACATTTTGCAACTACTGTTTCTTAAACATAAGAAGCTATTGATTATTGGTATTTATTTTGTAACTGGCTGTATTACTGAAATCTCTTTAATAGCACTAATTACATATGGACTTGTTTTATGACCATATTTTAAAATGTTCATCATTTGTCTCACAAACTGACATAATTTCAGGACCTAACCTTAAATCACATACCCAGAGGTAACTAAGGAAGCAAATACCACTCAGTATGATTTGTTTTCATGTTAAATGGGTCTTACCCTAAAATAGAAAAGGCCTTGGACATAAAAATCTCATTTTCCTCATCATAGGACTAGACTAAAATTTCTTAGCATGGCATTACTGACATTTTGGGCTAGATAACTCTTTGTTGTACAGGACTTTCCTGGATGTTCAGCAGGATCCCTGGACTCTACCCACTAACACCTCTCCAGTCTTGCCAACTAAAAATGTCTCCAGACACACCACATATTTCAGGGGGAAAAAGGATAGAGGCAAAATCACCTCCAGTTGAAAATCATTAGAATAGAGGAAGAATTTGATATCATAATTACCTCTATTTAGTGATTTAAGAGTACCAAAATAAACCTTCTTTTGTGTTTAAAAATATAGAAATGCATGAGCTCCATCTAAGGTCTGCAGTTTCCGGAATGTGGCTGTTGATTTCTCTCACTTTGGACTGGTTTGTTATTTCCTGACTTCTAGACTCATCTTTCAAGTGGAACTGAGGCTAATTGCTGGGGTTTGAACCTAATTTGATGATTTAAGAGTTGTAGAGACAAGATCCAGCCAACATGGCTGACTAGAGAAGGAGTTATGTCATACATACTCAGAGAAGATTCACTGAAAATACAAGTATGCTGAAATGGTGGTGATGCTTACATCCTGAGACGGAAAATTAATTTGAAAGTCCATACAAGTACACCAAACCACAGGGAAGTAGCACCACCACAACTGGTCCGCACAGCCCATGCTCTCGCTCCTCTAGGAGGCAGCCATCATGAAAGTTTCCCATACAGCTTGAGGGACTGAACTAGTAGTGCTGCCGAGGCTAGAGTCCTGGGACAGACTGCATATATCGGCCTCTTCTCCCCATAACTATCCCCCAAACGCTGGGGAATGCTGCATACCTGTTGACATCCACTCCAGTGCTCAATGCAGGCAAGGGAAGCCCTCCCCACCCCAGGCAGGGAGAAGATAAACAGGGCAAATGACAACCACTGAGTCCACAAGCAAGGACCCACCACTGATCACACATCCTTAGAGATGAGGAGGAATGACACAGATCAGTTAGTCCACAGTGAACTCTTCCCTGTCATTCTCATAAAGATCAGAAAAGTCTGAGTTAGCAGGAAATCTTGAACAGCGACTATCTCTCACGGCAGGGGTGGGGAGTAAGTCTTTAAACCAAATCGGGGGACCATGTCAGATTCTGCTTGCTACCTGGAAAGGGGAATTCGGAGAAAGGGTCATTTGGGGACTTGAGTGCAAAGGAAAAGACAGGTCAAGCTGGGGCAGAGAACTGCTGGTGACAAAAAAAAAAATTGGAGGTTTGTCCAGCACAAAGGGAAACAGGTAGCAAAAGGCATGGGCAGAAGGTGAAGGAGTGCTCAGTGTCACTGTTTCTCATCCTTCTCCTCTCAAATTAATTGAGGTGGTAGGCCCGAGACTAAAGAATTGAAGTTAACCATGCTCAAAGCCCAGCCTGCATTAAGAAGTTGGGATCAAAGAAACTGACACCCCTCACCATAGACAGAGGGGAAAGTAGTGTACTTCCATGCAAATGGACCACAAGTAAGGCAAGAAGGGAGTTGTGTGGACAGTCAAGCTTTATGGCATAGTGATGACATAGGAATTGCATGTACATTCTCTGGTTGATCTGAGTTCCAGGCAGATTTGTGCATGTGTGTGTTGTGCATGTGTTTTCTTTTTTCCCTTTTCTTTTTGCTTTGATGTAGGTGTTGTTTATAGTCTCTCTCTATTCTTATCTCTTCTCCCTACTCCTTTTTTTCAATACTAGCTTTTGTAGCAATACTATTTTCTAAGTCTCTACACATTTATCTCACTTTTAAAATTATTTTTTTAAAGCTTTTGTTTCATATATTCTGTTCTCTACCAGTCTTTCCTATCTTCTCTGGTATGACTTCTGTCCTCTATATTTTATTGTTTTTGCTCTTCTTTATTTTACCTATCCCCTTGTCTTCCCCTGCCACTTCTTCACCATAAAGGTGCAAAAGTATATCAATAGATTCTGACAACCTTGCAGTTTTCTTCACTTCCAAATTACACCTAACTCCTCCTATATGCCACCCCCACTCCCACAAGTATCTTCCTAAAAACCTGAACACTAACCCTTTATTTTAACTATGAAAGACCTCCAATAGAGTCTGACCCCCATCTAATTTTTCCTACCTACTCTCCTTCTACTGACTTACACCCCTCTTTTACCCATCCCTCCATTTCTTCTCTTCCTTTCTCCTTCCACATTGCAGACTAGCTTCTAATAACAATATAGTATAGCTTATATACAGTACTGATAAAGGGTGAAAGTGTGTATGTAAGGTTTAACACATATAAATGACACATGGTCAGATCTGATGATGATGTTATAGCCAGGAGTAATTCTCTCTTCACAACAGGGTGACCAGGTCCAAACCATTTAACTGAACTAGCTGAAGGTGTCAACACTATCTGTGGACAAATAAAGCCACAACACATCACCAGAAGACAGATTATACATTCATATGAACTACAATCTCTCCTCACACTATTTGACTTCAACCGTCAGCACCACACACACACACAAACACACACACACACACACACACACGGTAACAAAAGGTGTCTTAGTTACTTTTTTCATTTCTGAGACAAAATTATCTGACACCCATAGTTAAAAGAGGAAAGGTTTATTTGGCTCACAGTTTGTAGAGGTTTCAGTTCATAGTTGACTGGCTCCAAGGCAGAGTGGCATGCCAGAGGGGCATTGCAGAGGAGAAACAATTCATGGTGGGCAGAAGGCAGCAAGCAGCAAATGACAAATGACAAACAGTGACCCTCTTTCTGTCCCTTATATTTTATCCAGGCTACCCTCCATTAGGACGAGTAGCACTCCCACCCAAGGTAGGACACCCTTAATCCTTCCCAGAACTATGCCAAACCAATCAGTGGATTAATTTAATGATCATACATCCTTGATCCCAGCATCCCTCACTCCAGATCCAGCCACCTCCAAAAATCCCCACTGATGACTGCATGAAGTTTTAGGGGGACATCTAGACACAAACCATGACAGAAAGCCCCCAAGTTCTCCCAACTCTCCCAAGGCAGATGCAGGGAGCAACAATGAAGAGGAAAGCAATACCAGGCAGTGAGGCTTTACAAATTGATTAAGAAGAGGTAAAGAAACTTGCCGAGTTCAAAGATGACATGACTCAAATTTCACGGAAATATCATACAAGCTAATGTGGATATGGGAGAAACAAATGCAAAAATGAAAGAACTGAGCAAAATGGTTCAAAACCTGAATGGAAAATTCATCAAATATACAGACTCCACAAAAACATGCCAGACAGAAACACCAGAAATAAAAAAGTATATGTGCAATTCATAAATTGCAGAAATGATCAATGTGAAAGAAAGGTTTCTGAAATCAAGGACAAAATGGTAAATTACAATGAATTATTTGGAGAAGCTTTACATATGAAAAGAGAACAAGAAAAAAGTCATCCAACATCTAATAGACAATGGAAAGAAGATCAACCTAAGGCTAATTGGAGTTAGAGAGAAATTAGAAGACAGCACACATGAAATTAAAAAAATTTATTTATACAAATCATCATAGAAAACTTTCCAAGTGTAAGGAAAGATTTCAACATACAGTAAGTGAGGCTTACAGAACACCAACTAACTACCATGAAAAAAGAAGCTCTTGGAGGGACATATTCCAAGCCCTAAAAGAAAACAGCCTCCAACCCAGATTGATGGACCCTGCAAAACTATCTTTCGAAATTGATGGAGAAATAAGATACTTTCATGACAGAGAGCACCTTAGGAACTTCATGAATACTAAACCAGCACTCCAAAGAACTTTACACAATATCCTAGGAGCAGACATTGAGGATCACAACCCCAGGAAGCAAAGCAGAATGAACCCATCTGGCATGACAAGAAATTAAATGTAAA
>NW_004624803.1:9379936-9407392 GCF_000247695.1 Heterocephalus glaber | reverse complement strand
TGTGTTGTATACCTACAATGTACCAATAAAAGAATTTAATTTTTAAAAAAGGGGAAAAAAAAAAGAAAAGAAAAAAGAAGCTCTGCATGACACATCTTAGTCAAAATACCAGATGTTGGGCCAGGAATTTAGCTCAGTGGTTCTGCCACCTGCCCTGCAAGCAGAAGGACCTGAGTTCAGTCCCCGGTTCCAAAAAAATAAAAAATAAAAAACCCAGATTTCCAACAAAAAGACAGAATCTTAAAGGTTGTCAGAGAAAAGCAAAACATCATGTATAAAAGTAAACCAATCAGGATTACAGCAGACTTCTCAATGCAAACTTGAAAGGCTATAAAAGCCTGGAGTGAAATATTTCAAGCTCTAAAAATAAACAACTTTCAACCTATATTAATATAGCCTGCAACAATATCTTTCAAAATAGATGGAGAAATAAAGAACATACCATGAAAAAGGACAACTTAAGAAATACATGAACACAAAACCAGCACTCTAAAAATTACTCAAGAATATCCTAGACAAAGCCAAGAAAGCCAAAAATGCATATGTACTGAATACATCAAGGAAGGGAAATAGATAAACAAAAAGAGAAAAATAAAGGGGGCATCAACAAAAAAAGAACACAATGCCAGGACTAAATCAATACCCTTCAGTAACTCAACTTTAATGGTCTCAACTTTTCAGTAAAAGACAGAGATTGGTAGAATGGGTCAAAAAGCAGAATCCAATAGTCTGTTGCATTCAAGAAACTCATCTAATCCAAAAAGATATTCATAGATTAAAAATCTAAAGATTAAAAACAGTATTTCATGCACCAGGACCCCAAAGGCAAGCAGGGGTAGCAATTTTACTCTCAGACGGAGTAAACTTCAAACTAAAGCTGGTCAGAAGAGGCAAAGAAACTCACTATATACTAGTTAAGGTAACAATAAAGAAAAGATAACACTTGTAAAAATATATGCACTGAATACTGGAACACACAACTATACTACTGTATAGAAAAAATCAAATAAACACCTACAGAATCTTAGTAGGTTACCTCAACACCCTACTTTTACAAAGAGACAGATCAGTGAAACAAAAAATCAACAAAGAAATATCAGAGCTGAGCCACACCTTTGAACAAATATACTTAATAGACACCACAGTGTTTTACCTTACTATAACATTAATAATTAAACTTCTGAAAAATAAATACATTTGAAAGCCACAAAAGAAAAATGGCATCTAACCAATACAGAAAAAGTATTTGAATGACAATGGATTTCTCATGAGAAATTGTGGAAGCAATAGGAAGTAGTAGTCCAATACTTTTCAAATACTAAAACTACAAACATGTTGACTTATAACTAATGAAAATATCTTCCAGTAATGAAGAGGAAATCAGGACACTGAAAGATGAAGAGAACCACAGAGAATTTTGTTGTCAGCAACCATTTTAACGAACAGCTAAAGAGAGTTCTCTAAAGAGAAAGAATATGATAAAAGAATGAATAAGGAACAATCTTGAAACCTAAGGAAGGAAGAAACAAGGAATAAAACAGCAAATATCAGTAAATACGATAGGCTTTCTTTCTTATCTTAAAGTTTCTTAATTATGTTTGAGGGTTGAAGCAAAAAAATTATAACCCTATCTGATGTGGTTCTAAATGTGTATAGAGGAAATATTTAAGATAATTACATTATAAATTGGGAAAGGTTAAGGGATACACATGAAGAAAATGTTCCTACATTCCACTCAAATTGGTAAACACGACACTAATAGACTGTATACATAATTCCTAGAGCAACCACTAAAAAGGCTATACAAAGAGATACTTTAAAAAGCACTACAGATAAATCAAAATAGAATTTTAAGAAATGTTTAGGTAACCAAAAGGAAGTCAGAAAGTGGAAAACAGAGAAATGAAAAAACATAACAAATGAGGTAAAAAAAGAGATGACAGACTTAAGACAGCAATGATTATAAGTGGCCTATATATACTAATTAAAAAAAGAGATTCACAGAGGGAATCAAAAAGCATTGCCTAACTATATGTCATCTGCAAGAAACTCATTTTGAAAATAATGATATAAGCAGACTGAAAATTAAAAATTAAAGAAAGCTACCATGCAATATTAAAAGTGGGTATATTATTATCAGATAAAATAGACTTTGGAGCAAAGAAAATTATCACAAACATAGGGTCATACTACATAATGATAAAAGAGCCAATCCTCTAAAATGTCTTAGTTATCATATGACAATGTGTCAAATAAAAAATCTCAAAGATATGTCAAACAAAAGTTGATAAAACCAAAAGGCGTAATAAGTTCACTATTACACAGAGTAAACACCTCCCTCTTGCCAATTTATGGTGAATCAGAAAATAAGCAAGGATACCAAAGAACTCAAGAACACCATTAACTATCATGATCTAATTGGCATTCACCAAAAAAAGCAGAGTATACATTCTTTTCAATTATCTGTGTAACAAATATAGTACCAAGACCAACAATATTAGGCCATGAAAATTTCAATAAATTTAAAATGATTTAAGAATTAAAATAATACTGGATGTGTTCTTCAATTGTAGTCAAATCAAACTAGAAATCAGCAACAAAAAGTTAACAGGAAGATCTCCCAACATTTGGAAACTAAACACACTTCTAAAATGGATCAACATAGAAAGCCCAAAGGAAGTGAAGAATATACTAAGCTGAGTGGAAATTAAAATATCAACATTTGTGCAATACAGTTAAAGCAGTAGTGATAGTAAATTTATAGTAGAAAATGTAGACATTTATTAGAAAAGAAGTTTAATTAATAATTTAAGCTCTCGAGGACCTAGAAAAGGAATAGCAAAACAAGCCCAAAGCATGCAGAAGAAAAAAATTAAAAGGCAGAAATCAATGAAATTGGAAACAAAAACAATAGAAAAGTAAGTGATAGAATTGATTTTTAAAAGGTCAATAAAATAAAATTTAACATTAGAAAAAATCTCATTTGAACAACACAGAAGTAAAATATGGATATGTAAAATCATATTATCCACTGGCATTACTCAAATCCCTATGCAAAAGGACTCATATAATATATTGTTATATTGAATGCTTTCTTGACTAGAAAAATGAGCAGACAAGAAATAAACACTGGAAAAGATGTCATTATCATTAGCTATGATTAGCCATCAGGGAAATTGTAAATTAAAACCACAATATAATATCATTATATATAAGAAGCTAACATTTAAAAAATAGTGATAACACCAAATAATAATGAGGATCCCAAGAAACTGGATCCCACAAATATTGCCAGCGAGAAATGGTACAGACAACCTCAGAAAGCATTTGACAGCTTCTTAAACTGAATACGCAACTACCATATGACCCAGTGATTACATTCCTGGGTATTTATTACAGAGAAATAAAGACATGTTCAAAAATTTTAAAAACCTATACAAAATATTTATAGCAGATTTACTTTTAATAGCCAAAATGTAGGAACAATACAAATATCTACCTGCAGGTGCTATAGCTTGAATGTGTTCCCCAAAGGTCACCTGTGGGAAAATTAATCCTCAATGCAATCACATTAAGAGGTGGGGCCAAAAGATATGATTCGTTCATGAAGACTCTGCTCTCATAAATAGATTCATGTCAGTTTTGTGGTAGTTAGTTCATTATAAAAGGATGATTTGGGGCCAGGGATGTAGCTCAGTGGTATCATGCCTATCTGGTAAGTCCTGAATTAGATTCATCGTATCGAAAAAAAAAAAAAAGGATGATTTTTGGCCTCCTTTTCTCTCTCTCTTGCTCACATGATACTTTCTGCCATGTGGTGACACAGAATGAAGGCCTTTACTAGATGTAGGCCCCTGTACTTCTCAGCCTCCAGAACTGTAAGACATAATAACTTCTTTATAAGTTACTCAGTCTGAGATATTGTTATAGCAACACACCAATGGGCAAATAGTTAAACTATATAGTAAATCCATACAATTGGATAGTATGAAGCAACAAAATGAAATAAAGAATTGATACACACAGTGATCTGGAACTCTTCATAAAATTATGCTGAGTGGAAAAAGTCATTCCCAAAAGGCTACATACTGTATGGTTCAGTGTATATAACTCTTGTGTATATGTGTTGCTGGGGATTGAAATATATAACTATTTTGAAATGACAATTATACTAATGGAAAACAGGTTAATGGTTGGTAGATTAAAAGCAGAAAAGTGAATACTACTATAAAAGGGCAAAATGAGGGAGGGATCCTTGCAGTGATAGAGATATTCTACACATATCCTGACTGTATCAATATCTATCCTGGTAGTGATATTGACTAGTTATGCAAGATGCTACCACTGAGAAAAACTGAGTAAAAGGTGTACGAGATCTTTGTGTTATTGCATACAACTGCAAGAGAATCTACAATTATGTTAAAATAAATTCTTAATTTTACATTAAGATTAGAGTTTTTAAAATATTTTAAATATCTATAAAAATCTAAGAAAAATAATGCTTATAGAAATATCAAAGTGTTAAGATACTACAATCACATATCAATGGAGAAAAGATAAGCACCATACTAGAAAACTGAGCAAAGGACACAAAGAGGAAATTGATTTTCTCTTCTTTCTCTCTCCCCATCTCTCTTATTTTTTCACACACACACACACAAATATAATCAATCAATAAATAACTTGAAGTCAGTCCTATTGCTAATCAAATAATGTAAAAGAAGATGACAAATATTTTCACTGTAAATCACTAAAGATTAAAGAACAAATAAAATGTACATTTTCATAAAAACAATAATAGCAACATGTATTGCGTACCTATTACACACCAGACAAGGTTCTAAGCATTTTATCTATATCAACTTAAGCACTGAGAGGTTACAGTGACTTTGCTCAATTTCATAGAACTAGTAAAGGGCAGAGCCAACACTCAAATATTTATTTCCTAGTTGTTTTCTAATATCAGACATGCATTATTTGTAACACCAAAAATTCATTTTGACACAATTAAAATGATGTCCCTAAGGTAGTAACCAAATACTTTAATTTCATAATTTCAATGTTCTACTTCTCTCTTATGCCCTACAACACCATATCAACTAATAAAAATTGATATGAGCACTACTAAAAATCAATTATTTCTGTACTACCTATAGTTTAAAATGTATTTTCCTTTTTAGTTATTCCCCAAAGTTCTGAAAACATAATTTAATAAAATGCACTATAAAGTAAAATGCATTAACATCTCACTCTGTGTAATTGCCAAGTTCTAAAATATCTGAGGCATCTATAATAAAAACAAGATTACATGGCTTATAAGCCAGAACTCTTTGTTAACTGTATTTTGGTTTAGCAAGGTAATGAATATGTTCTCATTAATCCTTAATAAAGGCTAAATGTATTTTATTTAATCTTAATTATTTAGAAACTGGCAACCCATATATGGCATGTAAGATGGCACTGCAGCCAAACTATTCCCCAAACATGTCTTCTAATTGTATTATAAAAATCTCTAACATTTTATACTACTCTAAAGATATTTATTCCTGTGCTTTTTTATTTTCTGATAAATTTCACTTCAGAAGCTTTATTTTTCAAAAGGGGAAAAAAACTCCAACAGATTGTGAACAAAAAATATGTATTAAATACAAGTATTAAACAATTGAAAAAAATGATTCAATATAACTCCATTATTATTATATGACAATTTGTCTAGGTTATTGGTTCTCAGAAAATGTAACTTTTTCTAAAGCAAACACTGCTGGGTTCTAAACCTAAAGCTACAAACCAAAAGGAGTAGTTTATATTTAATGATGGGATGATCCCACTTTCATCCACACTAACCTCCAACAAGAGAAGTGACATTTGGATTTCAGTCAATCAAATAAAAATCTCAAAGTCAATCTTGAATATTGTACTTCTCCATTTGAGACTGAAGTTCAAAGTTGTCCAAGGTTCAAAGGAACAACTGGCTGTGCAGCATTGTTCCTCTATAGGTCTGAGCAGCAGGAATGAAGGGTGATCTTGCAAAGGCTATTGATTGAGCTGCATACTCCAAGAAGATGGTATGGAAACTGATGCTCCCAGTCTGAGATATGCTTCTACCAATAAAAGAGAAGCTTATTGATAAGGCAGACTAAATAACAAAAGTGGCAGCAGAGCCAAAAGTAAAAGAAACAGATGTTGTCACTTGATGTGATAAAGCACTTCTGATTACAGCATTAGTAAGGGTTGCTAGTACCAAGTCCAGAAGTTGTTGTAAACACTGAAGGCTGTTTAGAAACTGTTTTCCAAATTTAATTTTGATGCATTTGTTCTAAATAGAAAAAAGGAAAACAATAAAACAGTTCCTTGACATATGAAATTGTAGCTAGATCACATAGCTCCCTGTCAAATTTAGCTTTAAATAGGAACAATTTATAAGATTTTGTTCTATAGGTTATTTCATCTCAATACAGATAGAGAAGCAGACATTAACGTAGGAATACTTGTGCAAAGCTCCCTGTTTTCTCATCCACAGATAAAGGTATAATGTAATTCACTTTCTCTTTTTTTTTTGCACTTTGTTAAATTCTTTTATTGGTACATTGTAGGTATACAACACAATTACATTTCTCATTGGGAATTGTACCTTTACATAATGCATCTTGGTTCTTATTTTTTTCCCCATTCCTAGCCCTCCCTTCACACCCTCCACCCTTCCCTGTTTACAAAGACTTTATTTCCATTTTTTCCTTTCCCCTGCCCCTCCCACTACCCCTACCTCTTTGGACCTTTTCTTCCTATTTTGCATTATCTATTATTCATTCTAATCATTGGTACATTTTAGGTATACAATATAATGACATTCATCATTGGAAATTTGCACCTTTACATAGTCTCTCTTGGTTCTTATTTTTCACCCTTGCCCAGCCCTCCCTTCAACCCCCCCATTTCTCCCTATTTACAAAGATTTTGTTCCTATTTTTCCATTTTTTCATATTAATCTCACTTCCTTCTGTCCTTTTCCCTAGCCCTCCCACTTCCTTCTCCTTTGCCCCTTTTTTTCCTATTAATGTGATTCACTTTCAAGGGAAAAAGTTTTAAAATGTTTTCAACGTGAAAGGGTAATTCAAAAATTTTTGTTTTCAGTAGACACAATAGAATTTATATTTCCTGGTTCTTCCAGTCTTGCAGGCTTTATTAAATAACATAAGTTTTTCTTTTAGTCACAGAGCCACAAAGTCAAACAAGAAGCATCTCTTTAATAAAATTTCTTGTAATTTTTAATGTATTTCATGCTCCATGAAAAGTGCTTCAATATTGAAGTTACTCCTCCTAAGAAAGATTGTTTAGCACTCAATTACAAGTTATTAGATAATTACAATAGGATATGGAACAATTCCAGAGGAAATATTTCAGCTATCCTGAGGCCAGCAGGTGCTACCAAAAGACATGGATCCAACTGGCTTTACCTAGGAGGCATTAAATGAGGGTCTCCTTTCAAATTCTGAGATGCAAGAGAGAAAACTGTATCCTCAAGGTTATTATAATGATCAGTAGATAAAGATGTCTCTAGAGAGAGATACTTACTAAACAAGCAGCCTAATATCAAGATGATATATGTCTAAAATCCAGTGAGTACTTTCTAAGGCTCATATGAAACTAAGGGAGACCATATCATAATTCAAGTGCCTTGTGTCTCAAATCGGAGCCAGCTTCAATTTATAAGACTATCTTGGAAATTAGTTGCATAATTTCAAGTAGTTGACTTGGAAATGCCATGCTATTTTAAACTTTACCTGTCCATGCTCTAGATTTAAAGTTTGTCTTTGAGAGATAATTCCTTTTGTAGCCACTAAAAGAATCAGAAATTGTGTTGCTATTACCCTAAGGAAAATTTCATTCCTACTGGGACAGGAGTTAAAGCAAATTATGTTCCAAAGCTGAATCCTGCTATATAGCTGGAGCTGGATTCCTGAATGACAACAGACTGGTGGACTATGAAGATGTATTTGCTACTGGTTGGGATAGAGTTCCCAAATTACACCCAGCTACACCAGATATAGAGAAAGTGACACCATAGTTGAAGTGGTGGTGGTTGTCTTTGCAGAGCCAAATGTAAACTCAGCTGCAGGGGTACCAGTTCCTCCAAAATTAAACCATTCATAACTCCAAACCCTACAAGGAAGTAAAAAGGGAATAGAAGAAAAAAAAACTAGAGATCTCGACAAGACCTCCATATGAATATGATGGATAAAAGCCACATCAGAATCACTCCCCTCTACTCCAAACTCCTAGAAATACTAGTTAAAATCATTAAATAAAAACATTTTTTAGAAATACACAGCAAAGTTTTTCCAAAAGAAAGACAAATATTCAAGTGTTCGGCGGAGAGGGAATTCTTATTTAGGAGCAGAAGCTAAAGTGGTGTAGCCTACCAACTTGAGTGAGATATGTGCCTCAATAGCTTGAAGTATAATGCTGGGCTGAGTATGATTTGAGGCCACAGGGTATGGTCACAGTCTCTTCAACGGGCAAAGACAGTGAAACTTTAATCTGGGAAATATCCACAGGAGGAGAGAAAAGACTAGGGAGACATGTGGGGTCTCCAAGCTGGCACAGAAGATGTGCACAGATGGCCTGAATTCAATCTACCTTTGTGGTATGGAAATGTCAAGTTAAGATGTGAGCATAAAAACTAGTTAGGAATTGAAACATTCCTTCATAGTCCAGGCAGGTTGCTCATGATATCACTCAACAGGGATGTCTCTTCTTCCTAGGTCACACATGATTTAAAAAAAAAACCAGAAGGTTAACTCATAGACAAAAATTATGCAATAGCTAAATAAGTCATCTCTAGTCATCAAAAATGAGAGAACACTCTTCCAAGGAATTAGAGATAATTCAGCAATCTGAATGGCCCATGAAAATATATGTTTGATATGTTCAAAGGGCTCAAGAAAGAAATAGCACACATAAAACAAAGAGGTAAATGTGAAAATGAACCAAGAAGAAATCAAGAAATGGATGTCAGAATTAGAAATAGAAGGGTTCGAGATAGCTTTATATAACAGGCAAGACAACTCCAATCTGACAGTTTCTTAATGAGTACGTTTAACTTATTTGTGTATTGTAACTGATACAATTGGACTTTTTGTTCCATTTTTGTGTTTTTCATTTGCCATGCTCTATCCATCTTTTTATCTTTCTTTAACATATTTTGTGTGTGTGGGTTTTTTTGGTACCGGGGATCGAACTCGGGTCCTTGTGCTTGCGCAGCAGGCAGCGAAACCACTGAGCTAAACCCCTGGCCCTCTTTAACATATTTTGATTCCTGGAATTTTCTTTATTCCTTTAATTTTTCCCAGGTTTGGAAGTTATATATTCTATTTACTTGTATATGCTATTTACTGCCTAGCTGTCCAATATAAAGGAACTTACTGAATTAAATTAAATGACTGGAGAGGAAGAAAACAATTCAATGCTTAGCAGTAGTCTTTTAAATTCATGAGTACCTTAGTTCCCTCACTACTAAAATTCTGGCAGTTCCATTAGGTGAGTAAAAAAAAATCTTTTTTAAAATAAGTTCACTTGGGGCTGGGGATGTGACTCAGAACCAGAAAGTCTGGTTACCATGCATAGGGTTCTGGATTAAATCCCCAGAACTGAAAAAAAATTCATTGAGGACTTTCCACACACATTACCTTATCTAATTTAATACAATATAAAGTGTTACAGGAAAGCTTTCCAAAATATAATTCTAATTTTATCCTTCCTATCAGAGAAGCATCAGCAAATCAAGGGTAATTATGGTGCACTTTCAGGTGACCCAGAGAGTGAGAATAAATTGGATCTCAAATAACAGTTCCAAAACAATTTTACACATCTATCTCATTTATCAGCATACCAATTATTTGCGTTATGTACTACCAACTGTCATTTGTTATTCCTGGGAGTGTCCTGCACATTAGGAACCTTAATCTAGGATCAATAAATGATAGTAGGTTATTTCAGGACATACCATTTTACTACTCAAGTCCTTAAATTTCTTATGTAATTCAAAGAAGAAAAATAGTTACATCTGAAATCTCTTATTTTTAATGGCCCAATAACAATTCAAAAAGGGATTTTGATCTCCATTCTATAGCTGAGGAAGTTGAGGCTTTTGAGACACTAAATAAGTTTCTTAAGGTCAAGCTACTAGTAAGTGAAAGAATTGGACACTGTGGTCTTATTTCAATATTATCTTAAGGAACACATTATCTACTGTGTCTCAAAAGGCAGCAACAAGATAAGTTCAACCCTAGGTACTTATTATAAGCCATTTCAGCCTAAATGTGTAGGGACTACTGTCTCACAAAATATGAATGATATTTTGGGATCATTTATACCATTTCCTTACATTTCTTTGAGAAATGGCTGTCAATAGGGAGCTAGTGCAGAAGTTCAGTAGCACAATTTATTAAAAATTGTTTCTCTTTTCTTGGAAGCAAACAGACTATTCTTCCTTAGAAACAGTATTTTCTCTAAACTGCCTTACTTGACGACCATCAAATTCCACAAATACATTCTACCTCCTCAAGAACATCATGGCTAAGAAATCTGGCCTGAAAAGTCACAAAATGTGGTTAGTCATTTTATAAAATCATTCTATAAATAACCTGTAATAATACATATGGTTCTTTAGCATATCATTTATTAGAGAGGTAGATAGAGAAGCGAAAGAAATGTACAAATTCACTGAAGAAATCAACAAGACTAAAGCCTTTCAGAAAAAGTAGTGAAGAAGAAAGTAGTGAAAACCTATGCCTCAAAGCACAGTAAGGACTTTCTTTGCTGCTAATAATTATGGATGCCAATTCAAAAGGTAAAAACTGAGTTATTAATGTTTTATTCTAAATGAGTAACCAGAGAGAAATGGATAGGGAGATGAAATGTGCACAGGGATTCTGTTTTTTAACTTTATTTTTTATTAGTGCATATTTGTTATACATATTGATAACATTCATCATAGGGAATTTATACCTGCACATAATATATCTTAATTCTTCTTTTTTTCCCATTTCCTTTCCCTCCCTTCAATCCTTCTTCCCTTCTCCATTTACACAAGCTTTGTTTTCATTTTTTCCTTCCATTCTTTTTTCCTTTTCCCTTCCTTCCCTTCCTTTTCCCCCTCCCTTGTTCCCCTTCCCATTTGAATATGTTCTTCCTACTTTCCAATATCTGTCCTCCGTTATGCTCCTTATTTACCCTTTGGGCCTCTTGTGCACAGGGATTTTGAAGGAAATATGAAAAAAATCAAACTTATAATGGTGATCATTTTATTTGATGTCAAAATAAAATGTAGGGTTTCTGAAAATGGTGTACCATTTTTAGTTCAATATTAAACACCTAAAGCAGTAATAATGTACTAATTATCTTTCACATTAAGTCCTTTTTCCCCCCTTCATACTATAACTTCTCAAAGCTATAAGGTCAGAATCTGAGTTATTTTTAATCCCCAAACTGAAGTCAATTCTCCAAATATTACAAATGTGGGACTGCGCTATAGCTCAGTGATAGTGTTTGCTTAGTATGTGTGAGCCCTGAGTTCAATCCTCAGCCACACAAAAAGAAATGTGATATTTCAGAATACTGTAGATTGCTATAGAGCAGGTCTCACTGTTAGTGAAAGATGCAATCAGTCAGAAAATTTGAAAATAAAAGACAAGGGAGACCCAAGGGGAGGAAGGCAGAAGACTCAAGGGAGAATCTTGGAGGTGCTAAACTCAAAGAAAGAGGGTGGTGGTCCTGCTCTGGAAGAGGATAGATGTACCCTGGAGAGGGAGAGGCCAGAACATATGGGAGACTGTATTAATTACTTTCCTGCTACTGGAAAAAAATACCCTACACCTACACCCACAACTTAAAGGAAAAGAGGTTTATTTTGGCTTATGGTTTAGTCCAGTCAGCTGACTTCAAGGCAGAAATGGTATGGTGGAAGGCGTAATGGAGGAAAGCTGCTCAATCCACAGAAGCCAAAAAGCAGAGAGAAGGGAGGAGCCAGGGAGAAAGATATACCCTCCAAAGGTACACCTCCAGTGACATACCTCTTCCAAACATACCCCACATTCTACGAGCACATTCAGCTATGAACTCACCAATCGACTAATCCACTGATGAGTATAACACCCACATGATCCTATCACCTTCCAAAAGCCAACTCTTGGAGGTCATTCTAGATCTAAACCATGGCAAGAAGAAAAGAACAGAAGTAACAAGGGTTGGAAGACTGGGAAGGGAGTAAAACATTTGAGAGAACTAGTCAAGGAAATAAAGGAGGAAAGGCACATAAATACAAAAGGTAGCTTCAAAGGTATACCTATATTTAGAAGAATGGTGCCCAAAATTTTGATGTACAGCAAAAATAAGTAAGTAAGTAAATAATTAATTAATTTTTAAAAACTTGGAGAAGTCTTACACAAGGTACGTGTAAAAGACTTTACATGTATACAATTAAGCCAAGTTGTCACTTAAAGATCTCAGAAGTAATTATCTGACAAAGAACAACAGATCTGGTTAATATAAAGGTTTTATTTCAAATAATATTTCTTCATTTTTTTTCAGGCCTTGTTCTTCAAAAAATAAGTCAATTAAGTATATGCTTCTGAAAAATAAGCACATTTCTTGTTTGTATTTTTTATTGTAGTAAAATATAAATAACAAAATTTATCATTCTAATTATTGTTAAGTGTATATTCATTGGCATTAAATACATCCACAATGTTGTTTACCTGTCACCATTATCTATTTACAAAATTTTTTCATCATCCCAAACAGAAACTATGTACCCCTTGAACACTGATTTCCCATTGTCCTTTCTCTCAGTCCTTGGTAACTGCTCCACTTTTTGCCTTTATGAATTTCCCCATTCTAGGTACCTTATATAATTGGAATCATAAAATATTTGCATAATTTATTTGACTATCTGTACACCTGGTAAAATCTACATGTTCAACATGATAGAGGTATGATTTTTAAAATGATATAGTCATACAGTGGAATACTATACAGCAATAAGAAATAACACCTGCATTTTTAAAATTTCAAAAAAAATACTGACAATAAAAAGTTGCAGAAGAGTAAGTACAGTATATTATTTATGTAAATCTTGAAGACACACCAAAATATATTACAAATAATTTATGACCACTCTTCAGTGAATTTAGAAACAAACTGGAAAAATATGTACAAACTTCAGAAAAGCAATTATCTCTGGAGTGGGAAAGAATTGAGACTGGGAAGAGGTACAAAAAGGTGCCTATAATGCTTTAGTTCATTTAAAAATTTCAAGAGCTGAGGTGGGGGGTGGTTCACTGGTTAGAGCCCATGTTTAGCGTGCATGAGGTCCTGGGTTCAATCTCTAATCTCTTAAAAAAATCAGCATCTAAAGAAAAATTTGGCAAAATTTTAACAATTGTTAAATCTTTGGTTAAATCCCAGTGAAATGGAAGGCAAAAGTTGTATAAATGATTTTAAGTACGACATTACAGTGTTACTTTTCTATAATATGGAATAACTAGAAATAAGTCTGTTACTGGTTTAGTTAGATTAAGTAAATGATAGCCAACCTACTCTATGAAATACTAGGCCAATATTAATGCAAACTATAAAGATTATCAAACAGAAAAAATCCTAGAACAGAATTAAGTAAAAGGAATGACAACAAAAACCTTGTATAAACAAAGATGACAATCATGTAAAAATATGGGTATGTATGGATAAAGACAGGAGGAGACCTGAACAGTCAATTATGATAGTAGGGAAATGGGTAAATTTTTCCATCTTTAATTTTTTAATGCCAGTTTAATAAATTATTTAACCAGTGTTTTAAGAGTTTCTCCATATATTGTAAAAGGTTTAGTTAAACAGTTTCCCTTTTTCATAGCTGTATACTTACAGAAACTTTTGAGTGTATTTTTTAATCTTTTAGATCTCTCAAGTTTCACTGCTTTAAAAACAACTAGCAGTCAAATTCAGTTATCTTGTTCTAGGCTAGACAAGTCAGGGAAGCTCTTCCTAGTTCAACCTCTGCCTTCAGATCTGATCTACTATCAAGGTAGAATGGACAAGAACATTAGATTTAATCAAGTGAGTTCTATTCTCTGAAGATTCACTAACTGACCCTCAGCAAGTCACTGATCTCTCTAATCCTTATATTGTTCAATCTCTAACTTTCTGTATTCAGGACATTCTCCATAAAAGACAAGTGCTTAAAAATTCATCTTAGATCCGGAACCCATCCCCTACCTCCTCAACCTGGGGAAACAAGAGCTTTCAGGGGCAGGTCAAACACTGAAAAGGAGATTCTATCCTTAAAGATAAATAATATGTGTTTCCCAAGAACAAAACTAATATTTACTGAACACTCTTGCAATGACACTGTACAAAACACTTCTTATGTGTGATATAGTTACCACACACCTTACTGAGTCTCATCACAGATGCCCCCCACCCCCGCCCCAGAACAAATTTCTAGAGTAAGCTAAGGCAATCTGTGTTTTTCATGAATTACTTAAGTATATACAAAAGTTTGAAAACCAGAGGTCTAATGACAGTGCTTTTCAAACTGTGATTGACAATTCTTTAGTAGGTTGTGGACTACATTTTGGGGGGGGGGATCGAACTCGGAACCTTGAGCTTTCGAAGCAGCCACTGGAACCACTAAGCTAAATCCCTGGCCCCTGGACCACATTTTAAAAATATAATAGTGTCACAGTATACTGCATGTAGTAAGAAATATTTTTCAAAACATTTGTCAGTTATATATTGTGTGTGTGTATACTGGCATCACAATATAAATTTATTTCTTCTGTTAATCACTGCCAAAAGGTCTACAAAACACTGCCTGGGTATTTGCAGACTTTACAGTGAGGCTGAATAAAAATAATTAATAAAATGCAAGACACTGTAACTGTGATCATCCATGGTAATGAGAATTACGGTATAGGTAATTTGGTCAAAAAGCCAATAACTTTACTTTAGCCAATAATGTAAATATTCTACCCTCGTTTTTTGTTTGCTGTGGATACTAACAAATTACTTCACACTCCACTATCGCCTCTGCCAGATGGGGTGGAAGTTAAGAATACTATGGTAGCAGAGAGAAGGAAAGCAAATGTGTGCATTTGTAATCGAACTCCAATCCCTGTATAACTGAAAGTAAGCATTAAAATCATTCTATCTTTCCTCACTTGAAATACTCAACTAATGTAGGCTCGTGGTGGTGGTGGGGCATACTGTTAACCTCAGCTAATCAATCCTGAATACTCCAAGTAATTATTGCTCCCTCCCTCCTCTTTGTTTAAAACCAAACAGCGCAATTCATAGGAAAAGGTCACAGCTCTACCCCTACATGAAGACATACAAATTCCCAAGCAGTGGCAAGCGGCCGGGGCGCCTGCGATTCTCCACTCTAAGGCGGGAAAAGCAGGACATCTGTCCAACGATTCTCCCGGGATTAGGAGCCACGCAGAGCTCCAGCCAGTGCATCACAGGAGCCTCCTGGCAGCCAGCTTGGCGTTCCCTTTGGGGTTTCAGGCCAGGAAGGCTTGCCCAAGCAGAAAATGAAAAGCACGACCCCACTGTACGTAAGTACACCCCCCCACACACACAGACCTGGATAGAAGAACAACGCTTGTCTCTGTCATGCAGAGAGGGACGTAGAGAGCGAGCGCAGAGCGGTAACAAATCCTTCTCAATTCATGGCCACTCGACCCTACGCTTCTGCCCTTGCCTGCTCCACATCTGCTGGAGATAGTCCTTAGATCTGGAATTCACTAAGGAAAAGGCGGAACAGAGAGCGAAGCCTGCCAACAATTGGGAATTAAAAAAACAAAAAACAAAGAAAACCTGTGTGCAAACTTACCACTGTCCGGTTTGCAAAGTAAATGGGCAGGCTTCTGAGACTGCGTAGCCAACAAAGAGGCAGGTCAGACCTACTCGAGACTGAAAGAAGTTTCCTCTCAGTCAGAGAGACGCTAACCGGGACTGAGGCTTAAATGGGGTCGACCTACTTAGCTAGAAAGAGCAGCCGTTGACCCCGACCTGGACGCGTTTGGATTGGTTGATACGGATAGCGTTCCAAAGCTGACTCTTCTGTGACTGGCCAGGAAAGTCAAGCGGGAACCCAGAGATGGGGTTGGGGGAGGGTAACGAAGTTGTTACCCGGGCGACGGAGAGACGCAGAGCTCTCCTCAGTCTATTTTCCGAGCCCAGCCAGCAAACCGAAAACTGACCACCAAGGTGAGGTAACCCAAACCTCAGGAGGGGGCGAGAAGGGATTCTGTGTCTGTTAGAGAAACTGGGGAGAACTCTAGGTACTTAGATCTCAGAGAGGTGCCACCAAAAAACCCAAGTTACACCAAGTTGAGGTGAACATTTCCCTCAGTCATGAAGGACGTTGCTTTATCAAAACTCACACTGGGATGTGAGTGAGAGATGGGATGGTTGTAGTATACAAGGCATGGGTGCTGACGGACTGGTATTGAAGATAGCCAAGTAGCTTTCTCAGCTCACACACACTTTAACCGTCCTCCTTTCCCATTAAAAATGACCAGTCCGAGAATGTGAACCATGTTTCTTTATAGGTAGATCCGAGTACTCCAAGTTGGAGCTGCCCCTATACCTTTTAAATGTACAGGTATGATTTGTGCTGATAAATATGTCTTGGTTGGGATGTATGAGGGGAGGGCATAACAATGGTCAGACAAAAAAAAAATGGCCCCACGCCATTTGCTATATGAACAATGTCCTGTAGCCTGAGAGTTCCAGCATAGCCGGGTTTGGTGGTAGTTGCATGTAATCCCAGAATTCTGAGAGGCTGAGCTAAACAACTGAAAGTTCAAGCCCAGCCTGGGCAATTTAGTGACTTAGCGAGACTCTCTCAAAACAAACAATTTGTACAACTACCTGTCAAAGGTGCCTCACTAAGAGCTTGCTGGGAGATTTAAATATTGTATGTCATTTGATTATACCTTTCAAAAAGGGGAACTGGGTCAAAAAAGTTAATCTGAGTAAAAGGTGGAGGGAAGTGAGTTTGACCAGAGAGGTAGAGAACATTTCTCCTAAAAGCTTCCTGTTGTGATAGGCATTTAGAACAAAGAATATAGAGGTTGACTTGAGAAAATTCCAAAGTGCTGAAAGAAAATTTGCCACCTCAACCACACTCTAAATATAGAATATGAGACTGAGACAGAAAAACAGGAGAAATATTATTCCCAAATGTATGGTTTGTCTGAAATGTTGTACTGTATATAGCTTTTGGAGGTTTTGTTTGTTTGTTTGTTTGTGTTTATCTCTCTATGTAATCAGGCTGGGCTTGAACTCACTATGTAGCACAGGCTGGCCTCTAACTTGCAGTAGTCCTCCTGCCTCAGCCTCTGAGTGCTGGAATTACAGACGTGCACCATCACAGTTAGCTCATGTATAGCTTTTCATAGTTCAGGTTAAGTTCTGTAGAACCTAAGGATTCTTGTCTCCATATAAACTCGCTTTTCTAACAGAATATAGTTGGATATGGTGGTATGTGTCTGTAGGCTTGCTTGAGCCTAGGAGTTCAAACCAGCGGGGACAACATAAGGAGATTGTTCAAAAAACAAAACAAAACCTCACTTTTCAAAAAGGATTGGGATAGTAGAAATTCCTTATAAATACATGGCTAAATAAAGAATAGGCAGAGGAAATATTAAATCAAAAGAGACTCACCAGGGGCAGTGGACCACACCTGTAATCCCAGCATCTGGGAGGCTGAGGCTGCCAGACTGGGTTACATAGTGAGTTCAAGTACAATGTGAGGTATATAGCAGGATCTTGTCTCAAAAAAAAAATCCAGGTACTTTCATTAAATATCTTCCATTAAATATATTTTAAATTTATAATAAGAACCTTGTTAAATTTCCATAGTTACTTATGGGTTGGTATATTTGAAGGCAGTGAAAGTTAAAACATAAAAAGGAAACCGTTTGGTTATTATAAAGACCCTGAAAATTAATTTTTTTGGTTGAACCTAGGACCTTATATATGATAAAAATTCACTCTTCTGCTGAAGTATACCCATAACCCCCACATTAATTATTTTTAATAGGCAAGAAATAGTTGATGAGGATAGTTGCCCAAAAAAAGCTTAAAAAAATTTAAAAGTAGCGGGGGGTGGGGGGTGGGGGGTGGGAGGAAGATATTTCAGTGGTACAGCACATGCCTGGTATGCATGAGGCCCTGGGTCCCATTCCCAACACCATCACCAAAAAAACCGCCCCCCAAAAAAGTTTAAAAATTAGCCCATACCGTATATTATAATTTAATTAAAAAATAGAGATGATGTTTACTTTTGTGTCCTTAAAAGAATTTTAATCCAAGAATTGCTAAATAAGGCACCATATAAAGTTTCTGAAAACTGTTGAACATTTAGACTACAAGTGGATTTTTGAATACTTTGAAGTAATTCAGCTATAAATGGTCAGAATTTTACTTGGAGATATGTTTTTATCTATTTACTTCAGTAAGTTCCAAAAGGATAGCATTTGGTGAATCTTTATTACTCTGATTTTATTTATTATATCCTCAAATTAATAAAATATCACTTGTTTTGGAATAATTTAGAATTTTACTAATCTCAATTAAAATCTATTTTAATTTAATTAGTTTTCTCTAATTAGTTAAAGTCAAAGAGATATCCTTGTTGACACTATGGGTGAAGACAAATAAAACAGAAACCATGATTCCAGTCAGAGTCTGACTTGATTATAAGGTTACTGATATTGCTTCACTGCCATGGGTCTGAAGATATCCTAATTTAACCTTTTTTATTCTCTAATGGGCTCCACTGTTTTGGTAATGATCTAGTTCTGGAGTATTGGTTGTTTTAGCTAGTTGTGGCTACTACCAAGACAGATACCCTAGTTACATCTTTGTGAAGACCCTAGGGGCTCAGATTGATGTGGGAAAAATCAAAAACTCTTCCTGGAAAATACTACCATTGGCATTGGCTTAGCAAAAGATTATGTGAGGAATAAAAACACAGAGCCCAGAAAACGTATTTTACAAATAACCAAATCTCAAATAAAAGGGTTAGCAATGCATATGGCTTTCATTGAAACTCTTACTTGAATTTTCCTTAAATTTATTCTTGGCCAATTTAAATGGTAATGTCACATTCAAATATAGTGAATGTGGCTCCAGAATCTTCTTTTTTTTTTTTTTTTTTTTTTTTTTTTTTTGGTACCAGGGATTGAACTTGGGTCCTTGTGCTTTCAAGACAGGTAGCATAACCACTGAGCTAAATCCCCAGCCCCAGAATCTTCATTTTTATATTACCCAAATAGTCTAGGCAAACAGAATAATATATTTCAAGATACAAAAGCAGGAAACTATAGGCTATGTTTAATAAGCATTCAGCTTTTAACAGAATGCAGAACACATTCAAGAGAATAATAGGAAGGAAGGGCAGAAAATTAGGCTGAGGATATATCCTGAAGGACCTTGGTTGCCAGATACAAGATGAACTTAGATGTGTATTGAATTTACAAATGAAACTAAAAACACTGCAGAGTTCATCAAATGTATCTTCCTTTGCTTTTTAAAAATGTGTCGAATGAACTTTAATAAATGTTTTAAAATAAATATTATATTATTTTTAGTGTATTAGACTTCTAAAAAGCTAGTAGAATCTTCATTTTCATTCAATTTAGAATTTTTCAAAAAATTCACATTCTTTTTTCTTTTGATATTTTGCATTATTAGATATTCATAAAATATGATTCGTTTCTCAAGATAGAACAACAAATTTGTCAGGATTTATGTTTTATTTACATACTATTACATTTGATATAATCAAAGTTATTTTTGCTAAAGTGCTAATTTTATCATTATATTTCTACTCCAATTTAGTTATAGTGCTAGACTGTAATTTTATGCCAGCATAAATTGGAAGTCCAATTGAAGCCCAATTCATGAATGCTTCCTGAATACATAAAATATTACTAAGAATTGTTATGAATGGTTTGTTTAACATGTACAAACATACATTGCAAGCAGCGGAATCCCTTTCAAGGTAGTCACTTTGAGAAGCTAATCTACTTACTCTAATGTTGATCTTTAAATTACTTTTGAAACTACTGTTTTAGAAGTGTCTTGAGATCTGTAGCACATTATTTTGAATATGTTCAAAGAAACAAATCTTTATATTTTGAAAGTAGTTCTGATTTATAAATATATTTAAAAATCACTCTGAAACAAGTTTGATATGTAATCAAACTGAATGATATCATGATTCTTATTTTCTTGGTTATACATATGAAGGCAATTCCAAAAGAAAATAAAATTCCAAAATCTTTTGAGCATTGAGAGCATATTTTTATATCAGTGTATAACTCTCTAAGGTAACTATTTTGAAATACATGAATTTCACATTCACATGAATTTAATCATGTCTAATTCAGTATTCATCAATTACTGTGTTCCAGCTCCAGTTATTGAAGACATTCAATCTACATACAGATAGAGCTTCTGACTGCCCACACTGCCCCACTTCCCAAAGTTCCTTCCCAACTCAATAGCAGGGATTTAGAATTAATCTATTTTCCTAAATCCTGTATCCAGTGTACCCACAAAACCATAATCTTCCTTCATAACCTCCATAGCAGGTGCTCAGGTGACAGAAGAAAGCCACTGATGAAGTTGCTGGTTTGTTTTCCCTTTTCCTGCTCTAACTTTGAGTCCTACTATATTCTGAATCTTCATCTAGCTGCAAACTCCCCAACAGTTCTCAACAAGACCTTGCTTTCTGTACATCTACCTATGAGCCAGGGTCCTACTTGGCCCTAAATATGCCTCCCTGTAACCATGACTGTTCACCTTCTCTACCCCAAAATGCTGCTCATGTTGAGAAACTCCTGCTGCCATGTCCCTGCCAATCAGACAAGATCACTTGAGTAGCTATTCTGACTACTACCTCAGATATTATATTTGAGACTTCTGAATACCTTTCTTACAGATTACCTTTACTTGGTCCAATTTATTCTTCTCTCATCAGCCCGCCATTGAACTCTCATAATCCTCATGATCAAGTACCTGTGGGTACTGGAACTATGTGCTAGAGAATAATAATATTTCATATAGCTTTTCATATTTTAGCAAACCTTTTCATCTATATTGTATAATTTGACCATCAAAACACTTTTGTAGTTAATGCTGATATAATAAATTTGTTATGTTTGTTTTTTCAAAAATCTCATTATACAATCTCAAGTGTAAATACTAATTATATCTGATACCTGGATGCATTCTTCCTTCCTCATCAGAGGTAGAAAATCTTTCAATAAAATTTTTGTTTTTAATGTTAGGTAAATGTTTAATGAACAATAATGAACTAAGAACTTAAAAATATAAACAGGAGCCTCTTTGTTTAATTTAATGTGGGTCAATTATTCGTTTCCATAACAGGCTATCAGACCATAGAGTGAGAGAAAATTGTTTTATTACCTTTTACTTCATCTTTTCCAACTTAATGAGTTTCCAATGTAATGAATTTTATCATTAACTTATTCTACATTATTATTAGATATGCTATTCATGCTTAGCAAAATTAAACTTTTAAAGAACTAATAATAGCTAACATGTAGAGTGCTTACTATGTGCCAGGCATTATTCCAAGCTCTTTTATGTGTATTAAGTTACTTAAACCTTGTTAACAACTCTAAGAAATAAATACTATTTTATCCCCACTTTACAGAGAAAGAAAATTAGGTATAGAGAGTTTAAATAATATGCTCAAAATTACAGACCCAAGAAATAAATGATGGGTACAAATCCAAGCAGTGTGACTCCACAATCCTTACTATTAACCACTATAATACATTGCTTCTATGCTAGAGGGCAATTTAGTATTTGTTTAATACTCTTGATAGCTCCAAAAAGTACTAAGATTAGTTTTATATTTAACAAAGGAAGTCAAAATAATGGTAAAATATAATAATTAAACAGAGGATTTGTAATATATCATCTGCATGCAGACTGACTTTAACAGGTACCAGTACCAACACACGCCTGAGAATCTCTTTATGTTACCATTCTAGGCACAATGCAAAAATATTCATGGGTGAATTAATAAATGCATAAAAGGAACGTTTTCCATGAAATAATTGTATAAAGATATTTTTAAAAATATCGGCACAAGTGTAGAAATGATTCTCATATTTATGCCCAGATCATTAATAATAGGCCTAACTCTATATAATCTTTATTCAGATTATTAAAGTCTGACATCCCTGAGATTTTTACTGATCTAAATTCACTACCCTGCAGAATTTATTTAGAAGACTGATATAATGATGGTAAAGTTGTAGGTAGTTCTGACTTTCTTATTTATACTTTTAATGTGTTATTTCCAAGATTTTCTACAATAGACGTATATAGTGGTATTATTATGAGCAGATAAATAATTATTTCATTGTATGTGAACCTTCACTAAAGTCAGTGAACCAACTCATTAGAGTTCTCAAGTGGCAATTTATTCTAGACACCTGCTATGGCTTGTGTCTAGATGTCCCCCCAAAACCTCATGCAGTCATATGTGGGGCTTTTCAGAAGTGGCTAGATCTAGAGTGTGGGAGGCTGGGGTTAATTGTGTGATGCTGGGATCAAGAGTGTATGATTTCTAAATTAGTCCACTGACTGCTTTGGCATAGTTCTGGGTAGTTTCATGGGCAGGATTAAGGGTGCCCCACCCCAGGTGTGAGTGCTGTCTGCCCTAAGGGTGGGTAGTCAGGATAGACTATAAGGGACAGAAAGAGGACTGCTGTGGTTGCTTACTACTTCCCTGCTTTGCTGCCTTCTCCCTGCCATGGACTGTTTCTCCTCTGCAACACCCTTCTGCCATGCATCCCTGCCTTGGAGCCAGCCAACTATGAACTAAAACCTCTACAAACTGTGAGCTGAAATAAATTGTTCCTCCTTTAACTTTGGATGTCTGGTATTTTTTCTCAGCAACAAGAAAAGTAACTAAGACAGCATCACCAAATAAACCAGAAAGGTACAGGCTTGTCTGAGGCAAAAGCACAAAATAAGTAAAGGTTGTCTTGGCATATCTCTTAAGAAACCATTTTTTTTCTTGTTAACTGAATGGAATACATAGCCTAAACAACATATATGAGACAGATAAAAAGATAGTGTAAAGGCTTCATTCCCAAATAATGGTACATAACCTGTAAGCATCTGCAATTTTAACCAACCTCCCAAGTGATTCTGTGTGATACTAGGGTTTGAACTCAGGGCCTCACTCATACTTGCTAAGATTTCTACCACTGAGCTACATCTTAAGGCCCCTGAGTGATTCTTAAGCATCACTTAAGAACAATTAGTGTAGGTGTTCAGTAAGTGTTTGTTAGATTGAATATGAAGTTTCAGTAAAGCTGGCTGAATGCTTGAGTTTACTTGCTGCCCCAGGTCTCTGTTAGCAAAACATATATTTGAAGAAGTTTACAAGTATTTTAACATAAGAGTAAGAGACAATGGAGTAACCCAGTGAAAGAAGAGATATATGACAATAAATAAAACAGAAAAATAAAACACTTATTTGTGATTATTTTCTTCTTCAGAGTATGGAATCTGAAAATACGAAGACTGGAAATGTGGAAATTGGAACTATATCTTCAATTTCTGCTTTGCAAGACCTCTCTAATCTACTTTATCCTGAAGAAGATGATTCTGACTCTGGGCAGGTGGTTATATACTTGTAAATGAATTAGTTCTCTTCAGGGAAGTTGTAGAACTGTATTTAAACAACTTGTTCCCACCTTGGTGTGAGAGCAGAGCTGTGTCATTTGATATATTCACAGGAGGCTGCAAGGCTGATTATGCGTGACAGTATAACCTCTAGTACATTTCTGGCACACATAATTATATTTTTTTCTAAACCACCTGAATACTGAATAGGAAAATAGTTCTGTAACTATGGTAGCAATAGCCACATTTCAAAATGTTTGTCATTTATATTTATGGTCAAGGAATGCTTGACAGCCATTGCAAAGGGTGGTAGCTAGGACTGTTTACATTAGACTGTATTTTTATAAAACAAATTTTCAATTATAAAGTATTAATGGAACCTCGAGTACTAATCCCTTAAATTTAAAAAATTTACCTATATGAAAAATTTATCTGTATGAAAACAGAAGAGAAAATATTTTGATCCAAATAATAAGGCAAATTAGCTTCAGATTACTAAAACTGGCTTCCAGAATAACCAAAATACTTTTATGTAATCTCCTATTCTTCATATTTAAATATCACTGGATCTTGGCTATCAGTCTGCTTATGATAAGCAAAGTTTGGGGCAGAAATTTCATATTATAATATAATATATCAATTTCCACTAAATTATTTAATGAATTTTAAAATTACCATTACCATGAATAAACCATCTTAAAGAAACATATATATCAGTTGGTTCCTCCCCAAATTCTTTTTGGTCATAATGTCAGAAAACAAGTATATTTCCAAATATTTCCAAGTACCTTTGGTGTTTATGTCTATAAATGTTTATTTGCATCTAGACATGTTTTAGGAGAAAAGGTAAATGTTTATGAGAGCAGAGGGACTACAACATCATATTACAGAACTGTACAATCTATAAAGGAAAATTACTATAATAATGTATGATTCTGCATATCTGAGTTACAAGCAATTTTGAGATAATTGGTCATTCAGACACCACAGTACAGATATTATTAGAGTATAGAATTAGAGTATCAGAATAGAGAAAGAATAATTAATGCTTCTAATGAAGTATTAAATTTTCCAGGAGAGAAACTGCCTTTCATTTTTTAAAACGTATTAATCTGGAGAACTGTGGAATGATTACAGGAGTGGTGTGCTTTTGAAAATAGACTTTGCAAACAGCAAGAGAACTGTTACATTTACACCATCCCTCTTCTAAATTATTTGTTAAGAATCTGGGAGATTGGGAGATAGTGTGTTATTTTTCAAACTCCTGAGGGAATGTTAAGGCCTTTGAGAAATAAGGCTCACCACTCTTCACAGACATTGTGAAAAGGATGTTCAAACTCTCTTACAAATTGCAAAGAGGCATGAATTGCAGTGGTAAATTGCTCAGATAATAGGCTGTAGATTCCTGGTAAAGGCTCAAATGATGTCCTTATAGAAAACAAATGCCAGATGGTTTTTAATGTTTTTATTATTTCATTCCATCTTTTCACGTGAAATTTTTATTTTCATTAAATTAATCAATCAAAATTCTCCTTTGTTCTAATACACTGATCCAATCATCACTGTCCATGGAGAACATGTCAGTTTTGTCAGGATTGTTCAAGGTTTTATTTCTATTTATTTTAATTTTCTGTGGAAGGAGGCACTTAACAAAACAAGAAACCCTCATGTTCCAAGATTCATGTGCCTTGGTTGATTATTGGTATTATGATTAATAATTTTTAAAAGGTACTACATACTTAATGACCTTAGTGATTAAAAAGAGGAAAAGTGTTTAGAACACTGTTTTGGGATTTGCACATAAAAATGCCTGCGATGCCTTAACCACAGACATAGAACTTTTGAATCTCCTTTTTTTTGAAAAGGAATAGTTGCTGTTTCAAACACTGTTGAATTTTTGTAGATTAATTTCTGATTTATAGCTATTGGAATAACAGCATAATAAAGACTCAAGTGAGATTTTCCACCATATTTCAGGAACAGACACTATTCTCCTTGCCCAAACAAGACACCCTAAATTTTGTACATGTTTGAAGCCTTAGGAGGTGAGGACAGATGCCTGAGAAAGGACAAATAGAGATACTAGTTGGCCAAGATCCAAAGAGATAATTTTTTTGGCTGCTAGCGATGGAGTGAATTGGATCTGCAGAGGCTGACAGCAGCAAGACCAATTTGTAAGAAATTGGGATTTTTGTGAAATATAAGGAATCCCTGAAAGAGACCAGTGAGGTAGCTGCCACTACATTAGTGATGCAATATGTTATATTTAGTTGAAAAATGAATACTGTTTTTGTACTGGTGAGTCAAGGCCAGTCTTGCAGGCGTGAGTAAGCTTGTACAGACAATAGCAAAGTAAACATTTATTGTGTGAAGAATGATGTGATTCAGCATGTATTTGACACTGTTAGTCTGAGGTTGCTGTATAAATCCACTAAGTGCCATGAGGCAGTGGAATAGGAAAATGTTTCATCTCCATAGTGAAAAGAAATAAAAGCAGTTATCAGGGCTTTCAAACGGATCCTCTGAAGTCTGAATACTAGTCTCTTTATTTTTACAAAAGTTTCCCATACCTCTATCCCCCATCTAATTACAGACACTGCCAAAATCCAAAATTGTCAGTGCTTTTCTACTGACACTTGGTTCTAACCTTCATAGAGATGAATGTGTCCCGTTCCTTTATCCCCAGGGATACATGATTCACTGAGCTGGAACTGGGGATTTAGTCTGACCAAAAATCAATTCTGTCCCAGAGTCTATTAAACTGAATACTTTTTGAAAGGACAAGAAAAACACATTCAAAATAATACTTGAGATCTGTCTCTCTGCTGTATAACAACAATGAGTAAACTGGAAAACTTTATCAGCTTTCTAGATGGAAAGCTTAACAGATTTAAAGTGTTATTAATCATATACATTCTATAAGTAGTAGTTATAGAATGTTGAACTTTATTTTTTCTTTCCCAGTCAAATTGTTCATCTGCTGTTGGAGCCATGGGTCCTGGGAATATTGGACCACCAAAAGCAGAAGAGTTCAAAGGTAAGTTACTTAATATAGCAGTATATATCAATAGAATCAATATAATAGTTTACTTTGCAACAAAATCAAAGGGAGAGTAATGCTAAAACTAGTAATTATTAAGACTTATTTATTATTTATTAAGTACACTTAAGTTGACATGAGAGTAGATTTTAAGTGTTCTCATCACAAATAAGTGGTAAGAATGTGAGATAATGCATATATGTCAACTGGCTAGGTTTGGCCATTCTATAATATATACAATATATACATCATGTTGTATATGATACATATATAAAATTTTTGCTAATTAAAAATTATTTTGAAAAGGAAAAACATGATGAACTAAAATAATCATGAAAATGATGAATAGTCATTTATTTATAGTGATGTTTTTATTCTATTGCTGCAAGGAAATAGTTCTAATAATAAAAATTAATTTACTTCAAATTATTCACATTTTTTGGTCTATTTCCTAAGATAAAAGACTAAGTCATATGTAATTAGATAATTTTTTCTTGAATCTATTTATCAAAATATTTAGTTTCTTCGCATTCTACTTTCCTATGTTTGGGCAATTTCATAAAATTAATTCTTTAAAAATAATTATGGGGAAGGGGATTTAGCTCAGTGTTTTCGCCGCCTGCTGCACAAGTGCAAGGACCCGAGTTCGATCCCCAGTACCAAAAAAAAAAAAA
>NW_004624803.1:9338690-9360275 GCF_000247695.1 Heterocephalus glaber | reverse complement strand
GATGAATCCCACTTGATCAGGGTGTATGATCTTCTTGATGATCTTCTGCCTTCTATTTGCCAGTATCTTATTAAGGATTTTTGCATCTATGTTCATTAGTGACATTGGCCTTTGGAGAACTAAAATTTAGAATACATAAAGAACTCCAAAAATTTGACCACCTAAAATAAAAGGTCCAATTAAGAAATGGGCAGGTAAAATGAACAGATAATTCTCAGAGGAAGAAATGCAAATGACTAACAAATATATAAAAAAATGTTGAACATCCCTGGCCATTGGAGAAATGCAAATTTAAATAATGCTAAGATTCTATGTTACACTAGAAAGAATGGCCATGATCAACAAATCTAAAAATAACAAATGCTGGCATGGCTGTGGTGAGAAAGGAACCCTCTTACACTGTTGGTGGGAATGTAAGTTAGTACAATCATTATTAAAATCAGTATGGAAATTCATCAAAGAACTAAAATTAGAAATTTCATATGGCCCAGCTATCCTCTTCCTATGTATCTTCCCCAAAGAACTAAAGACATCATACTATAGTGACACGTGCATACCTATGTTTATAGGAGCACAGTTAATAATGGCTTAATCCTGGAAGCAGCCTATATATCCACCAACATATGTCTGGATAAAAAAAATGTGATATCTATATATAATGAAATATTACACAGCTTTAAAGAACAAATTTGAGACATTTGTAGGAAAATGGATACACCTGGAAAAATCATGTTGAGTGAAATAAATCAGACACAGAAGCTTAAATATTATATAGTATGTCTCATTTAACTGAGGCAAAATGCAAACAAAGAGCATAATAAAGGATGGATAGAAGGCAACAAGGGGATAGATCTCTTGGAAATGGAAAGGGGTCCAGGAGAACGTGGGTGAGAAGAGAAGGGGAGGGGACGGAGAAATAAGTAGAATAAAGATATGCCATGTAGAGGAACCTAAAAACTTCAATGAATGTAAACATTATATGTCATAAACATGTGATAAGATTAACAATATCAATGAGAACAAAAATGAGGAATGGGGATTTAGAGGAGGTGGGAGGGAGGTGGGAGGGAAGGGGATTTTAAAAAAAGAACCAAACTATGTTATGTATATGTACCCACTTCCCAAGACGACCATAAAATGCATATACTGCAAACATGTACTAATAAAAGATAACATAAATAAATAAATGAAAAACCAAGTTCTCTGACAGAAAGTTTAATATATATCCTTGACTGCATATGCATCATTGTTTGCTGTAATTTTTAAAATTAAAATACTTATTGTGTACTTATATATGCCAGATACTACGTACTAGATACTGGATAAACATTGTTGAAAATAGTCAAGGTTCTACTTCTTTCAAGGCTACTGTCAAAACATCAAGCAGTCCTTGTCAGATTTTCATAGATTCATCTAATAAGAAAACAATGACCCCCTCAATGAAACAGTTTATTACTTACACAGCATTAGCAGGATCTGTTTAGAATCAATTCCTTGTATTCCTTTGTCCACAAGATCAAAACAAAAGGGTCAGATGGCCGGTAACATGAGTCTGTTGCTGAAAAGACAACTCTAGACTACAACTAGCTGTTTTATAGTCTGCATCTGTACACCACGGTAGTGAGGTTGTAAGTTCTATCCCTTACTGGAACAGGAGAGTAGGGTGAGACACTCTCATAGCCTCCTCTTGCAAGAGAAGGCAGAGAAGCAGATAAGAAATAGCATTGAGACAGTTCTTAAAAGCCTGCCTATTTTTTCATGTTCCGGGAGGATCTCAGGATGTTCTGCCAAGACTTGGGTCACACTGTAGTTGAGCCTTGCCTACGTGACTTATGTGGATAGGGCAAGGCCACTAGAAAGTTATAGAGGGGTCCGGTCCCTACATTTATACAGTATGAATAAGCATTTTTGTCTTGGTTGATTTCACTTAACATTATATAATATGAATAATAGCAAAAATTTATATAATATTTATACATGTTAGGCATTTCTCTAAGAATATATACCCATAGTAACTCTTTGATCCCCACAACAACCCTATGAGATCGATGTTTCATGTACAGATGAAGTTGTTAAAGCACAAAAAAGTTAAATAACTTGCTTAAGGTCACACTTCTATAATTTAACAGATTTGAACCCAGACTAGGAAAGTGGTATGAATGCAAAGTTGGGAAGTCCAAGCTGACTTAGCAATAGAGGTGGCATTTGACTCAAACATTTGAAGGACAGATAATAGTTTGTTGTGTAGCAAAAGATGAAAAGTTCTTCAAGCAAAGAGAACAATATGAGCAAAAGCTTAGGTCTATGAAAGTAGATGGTGTATTTTGAAAACTATTTGTAATATTCCTAGAACCTCAGAATGCACTTGTATGAAGTAATATGGAAGATAAAACAGAACAAGTGACTTAAAGCTAGCTATGTAAGCCCTTGAATGTCACACCATGTGCTATGGACTGAATTGTGTCCCTCTCAAATTCATATGCTGAAGCCTTAAAATCCCAATGTAATGGAATTTAGAGTAATGAGGGGCATACATGACAGGATGGGTGACCTTAGAGAGACACTGGAGAGTTTGCTCACCCTTTTCCCATCGTGTAATAATACAGAGAGAAGGCAGCTACCTGCAAGTCAGGAAAAGGAACCTCATTAGAACCAAACCATACTGGCACCTTGATTTCTAACTTCTAGCCCCCAGAACTGTGAGGAAAAGCATTCTATTGTGTAAACTACTTATGCAGATTAAAGCACTAAAAATTTTGGACTTTATTTTCTAGGCAATGGAGTTAGTAAATGTTTTAAAGAGGGTGGGTTCACTTTGATGCATATTTTAGAACAACTCTAGTTTCAGTGTGAACACAGAATTTAATGGTGATTATGATGGGAAATAAGAGTTTCAGAAAACTGGCAATTGCATTATTACAAGCAAGAGAAATAAGAGTGGGCTGCAGCAGCAGGAATGGAGAGAAAATAATGGTTTCCACAGACATTTCGGTGTTAATATTGATAGACTTGGAAAGTGTTGAATGTGATATGTAAAGGAGAAAGCAAGAATCAGATTTGTAGCTTGGTGAGCAGGTGAATGATGATGGCCTTTGTCAAGACATGGGAATGGAATGTGATTATCTCTAAATGTTAGATTTGGAGATTCTTTTTGTTTCTTTTTGCTCATCCTTGCCTTCCACAGTTTTTAAATTACCGTCTGTTATTTTGGGGAAGGCAGTAAGCAATCAAAGGATGGTTTTATTTGTGTGTTGTGGGAGTGAGGTATGGAGTACAAAAAGAAGACTAAGTTCTTGGAGAAAGACACTAAGTTTTGATTACATTCTTTGAGGAGCCTTTGGGAAATCTTGTTAGAAATGTCCAGTAGGCTATTAGAAATGGAAATCTATGTGGAACCCAAGAAGAAGGGAGTAGGGGTGTTGATTTTAAGAGTTGATGCTGTTTGCTCTCTGCAGATATTAGAAGCACACAGTACACAGAATGTTGGCTTTCCTTCAGGCCTGGAATAAAGTAGAAGTGATTGTGTGTGTCTGTGTGTGTGTGTGTGTGTGTGCGTGCGTGTGTGTGCGTTTGTTTGCCTAGTGTGTATGTTTGGGGAATGGATTTGAGAGGGATAGCATGAGACTTCCAGAAATGAGGTTAACTAGGTAAAAAATAAGGGGCTCATGGGGACGAAGTTAACAATCAGAGACAGAGTTCAAACAGAGGGATTATAAATTCTTATTCCATTTCTAGGCCAGATAATGATAAACAAGGCAAATTGGATCAGTACAGTGAGATTGGGCTAGTGGAATATTTAGAAATAGAAAGATGATGGAGGAAATAAAAAATCTGGTATAGAAATAAGGTAGGAAAGAATGAGAACCTGCCTAGTCCTGAGAACAGGACTGACTGAGACACTGGACTCAAGTGTCAATTGAGGACTATGGAAAAAGAAATTATAGGTACCAAAGGTATGTTAAGAATATAGCTTAGCTTCTCCATAGGATTATTTGTGACAAGAAGTGGGAAGGGTTCATTAGGAACCTAGGTCAGTGGATTCTTATTTTCACTCATGGGTATTTGAACAGCAGACTACTTCTAAAATTCAAACAAGAATGGGGCTAAAATTACTGATATTCTCTCTGCTAAGTGACCAATTGTTCTAAGAGAAGGGAAAAAGCAGCCTGCACATAGCTTGATACTCTTTGAGCTGGAATGGATACATAATATTTTTGTGCTTCTATTTTGAGGGATCTATATTGATAAGGGTATATTTTTGTGTGACCCAACAGCCATTAAACTGTTTTTTTTCTTTATTCATTGTCACCTCCTCCCTGGGATATGAGCCTTCTTTCCATCTCCAAATCTCACTGAGGACAGGGAAAGAGCCAGGGGAGGGATAGAAGTTAGTCACCATCTGGCAGATACAACTATGAATCATGTTTATCACATGTATTTATCTCAGAAAGGGCTACCAGTGTGCCTACACATCCCCTGAGACCTCGCTTGTTTTGTAAATGGTATGCTTCTCAAATCCTGATTTCTGTATTAGTCATATTAATTTACTTTTAATTAATAAAGTGACTTTGCTTCCTGATAATGAAATGGATTCTCTTTTCCATTTAAAATGTTAGAGGATGAACACCTGTTTTGCTCTGCTTTGTTTTATTAGGCTTCCTGATTGTGCTGACCTTGTTTGGCAAGTTATATTCCAGACTGTGTGACAGGGAGAAGGATATTTGAGCTGTAATATGACTTCTTTGTATCAGCTCCAGGCAGCACAATAAACCTTCAATTAAATTTCTAATAGTTCTCTGAGTAACATACATACACTTATAGTTAATATCATAGCACTCCTTCATAACAATGGCAGGAGTGGGAGGGGGAATAAATATCTCCTTAAAAGGTAATTTAATTGTATAGACCAGTGATGGCGAACCTTTTAGAGCTTTCAGTGATAACAAACAGCCCTCTGCAGCACATATGCCATAGGTTCACCACTTCTAATAAACTCAATATATTTCTAATTGTGAAAGTAATGTACATTTAAAATGTTAAACAATACAAAAATTAGCAGAGTTCAAAAAAAAGTTCTCCATAATGGAATACAGAGAAATTGAGAGATGGATTTAATATCAGGGATTGAAAAAAGTTGTTTTATACATATTGCTTGATAATAGAATAAGTAATTTTATATTTTGATGTCATTTTGAGGAGATTTCATCAAAATATATGAATCACATGGTCCAAAATCCTCAAGATGGAACTGGAAGAAGCTTTTGATTCCATAAGAGCAGTTTCATAGAGTAAGGTTAGAAAATATCAATAAACAAACAAAGGGCAAGCAAATGAAGATATGTGAAATATAAAAACGTTGGGGAATGAACAAATGAAGATACATGAAATATAAAAAGTTGATCTTATGGATATTGATAATACAATGGTTGTTGCCAGAGGATGGGGGAGTAGTGAGGAAGGAGGGGTGGGGAAAAGTTGAATGGATACTAAGTTCCAGTTGTGTACTGTTGCATGATGGGGAGGCTATAGATAACAATTATGTACCATGTTTTTTAAAAACTAGAATAAATATTTTGACAGTTTTTACTCTAAAGAAATGATAAATATTTGAGTATACAGCTATGTTTAACCTTTTTAAAACATTATATAATGTATACATCAGATAGTATTCCACCAACATGTACAGCTTTTGTTTTTATATATCAGTGAAAAGTAAATTTCACTTAAAAGAAAAAAGGAGAAGAAACTTAGCTGGATATTCACAGATAGGAGGGAAACCATAATAGTGTCTACCATTTTAAAGAAGTAAAGCAGCATTAAGATGCAGGAAGAACTTTCAGATTTGTCACTTAAGTGTTTGGTGATCTTTGGAACAGAACAGCTTCAGTGTCTTGATCAATTGGCAGACTGAAGAGATCTGGGAAATGAAGTGAGGAAGGAAAGGCAGCACCTATAGATGGTTCTTGAGGAAGTTTAGCAGTGAAGAGAAGGCTAGAGATAGGCATGAGTTAGGGGAGCTTTTTAGAATAGAAGAGTCTTAAGTATGCTTTTCAGCTGATGACAACGATCCATTCTTTCATTCATATAATATTTATTTAGAAATAAATTTATTTAGTTCTTACTGTGTGTCATTAGAGATAATGAACAAACAGTAAAAAGAAAAAAAAAAGTAATCATGGTATGAGTCACTAGAGGACTTTTTAAAAAGGATGGAGGCATTTTCAGTTATTACAATGATTACAGGATATTATTGTCATTTAGTACTCAGGAGCCAGAGATGTTTCAAGCCCTGCCATAAGAGGGACAGTCTTGAAAAATGAAGATTTGTCCTACACACAAAAAAAATTCCAGTATTTCTTCTTTCTAGTTTAGAAACACTGACTAGAAAAAACAGAGAGTTTGGAACCAGTTATGGTGGTGCATGCCTGTAATCCTAGCACTCAGGAGGCTAAGGTGTAGGATCATGAGTTCGAGGCTAGTTTAGGCTACATAATGAGTTCAAGGCCAGCCTGGACAACATAGTGAAGACTTCCTCTCCCTTCCAAAAAAGAAAGAAAACGAAAGAAAAAGAGATATGAAGATATGAGGGTGACCACTGAGCAGCATTCCATCCTGTTAACTACTCCCTCCTTCTTGAAATATGACTTCTTTTTATTTTAGTGACTCCACTCCTGGTTTTCTTCCCCAAACACTGGACATTTCTCCTGTCTTTTGCTCCCAAATCACTGGCTCTTCCCCTTCTCTCTGCAATTCTCTTGAGCTTTGACTTGTGCCTTTTTTTCATCTATCTGTTCTCTCTCCACCTAGTCCCGAAGCTTAAAATACCATCTATGTCTCTATTCGTGACACCTCCCAAGAGCTTCAGATTCATATAACCAGCTACTTACTTGGCACCTTCCACTTGTTTAATAGGGAACTCAAATATAACATGTTCAAAACAGAACTCTTGTTCTCTTCAGATGTCTTTCTCATTGTTCTTCCTGGAAATGACATTCACCCAGTTGCTCAAGCTAAAATCTAAACTACCTGTCAGTCCTCTTCCCTTAATATGTCCTATTCAATTCATCAGCAAGTTTTATTTGTTCTACCTTCAAAATATATTCTAAATCCATCCGATTTTCATTACCACCACAACTCCCTTTATTTTACATACTGCCATCTTCTCTCACCTGGGCCATTATGATACTCTCCATCCCTCAACTTTTGCATCTCTATACCCTTTCCACACATAGTGTAAGAAACTCTTTTAAAAAGTAAATCAGATCATGTCATTTCTTTCCTCAAAACCCTCAATGGTTTCCTACTGCAGTAAGAGCAAAACCCAAACTCCTTATCTTGACCAATGAGGTCCTGTATGTCTGACCCCGACCTAATCTTAGTCTCATCTGGTGTCACATTTTCTCCCTTGTTCATTACATTCTATTTATTCTGGCCTTCTTTCTGATATTTCAATATACCAAACTATTTTTTTCTGATTCCTTGCTGTTCATTCCACCTGGACTGCTTTTCCCTCAGATAATGATTTTTACTTCCTCCTTTTCAATAATTTTACCTCCTATTTCTATGCATTCCAAAGGGTCTGAAGGAAGAGTTTTGAAAGTTGATGATGGATAAGAAATAGAAACAGAATAAGATATGAAGATACATATGGTAAGTATTAGGTGATAAGGAATGACTTGGGAATCTGAAACGTCTTGTGGTTATTGACAAATAGAAATAAAAGTATAATGAATTTAGTTCTGGTGGTCTCAAGAAGATAGTGGTGGTAAGGCTGTGAGTGACTAGAGGTGAAGGTAAGTAAATACTCAAGAATGTGCTGGGCTGTCTTGACTCTTATGACAGGAGAGGAGTCATCCTTCTAGAGACTACTTTTTCTAAAAAGGAGAGACATGGTAATATAGTACTAGAATGTTTAAAAGTAGTACCATTATAGAAAATGTATCCCTTAATTTAAGAAGATGACATATTGGTTTTGTGCCCTAGTTTTGGAATATAAGTGCATCTATATTTTTATTCTCTCTCTCTCTCTTTCTCTCTTGCTCTAAGTAAATATATATAATTATAAATATAAATATATATACATATTTTAAAATAAGGATTCATCACCCTTAATGTTTTTCATTTTCCTACAGATTACTATTGCTTATGAGAGTTTTTATAAGGTACTTTGTATGGTTCAGTGGGGGAAAAAAATTTCACATATGTTTCATAGTTAAACAATGGGAAATTAAATCATTGAAACAATTCATAATAAAGCCTACCCAAGCTTTTATGTTAAAATTTCCTCAATCTTCTTTCCTAAGAATAAAATGTACTGGAGGTGATTTTGTATTTATGTCAAATAGAAATATTTTTACTATATCTATAACCCATATATTAAGCTAGATTATCTTCCAAAATGTAGGCCCAAAAGCTTGATTGAAATTTTAATATTGTAGACTGTCCAAGTTACATATAAGGTTTTTAAAAAAGTATTCTTCTTTTCTGGTAGTGACAATGTGTCAAGAGGAAATCTACAATGGATGACCTTGATAGAGCACCTGTTATTTTGAACGTTATGTCAGTTTTCACACATCTTGTAATAAGAACATATACATTTATCTGGGAAGCTGGGTGCCTGTATAAATCACTTACAGATTATAAGAATATGATCTTTTGGGGATCATCTTGTCCTATAAATCTCTTATAAGAACAAGACATGAAAGAAAAGATCTAAAAATCAAAAAGATCCAAGTGTGGTGTCTCACTCCTGTAATCCCAGCACTCTGGGAAACTGAGACAGGAGGATTGCAAGTTTGAGCCCTGTACATACAACTTTGCAATTTAATGAGACTTGTCTCAAAATAAAAAATAAACAAAGTGCTGGGGATGTAGCTGAGTGCAAAGGCCTTGGATTTAATCTCCAGAACAAACCAAAATAAAAGCTAAAACTGAAAATGATAATACCACAATAATGACCCCCATCTAAGAGGCTTTGATATAGTGATCCAGCTCTATTGCAACTATATCAGGAGATAAATGAAGGCCTTTGAAAATAAGTTGTAAACACTTTGACCTACCTTTACTTCTCTCCAGGAAAGCCTCAGATTAAATTAACCAGGTAGATTTTGATAAGTTGCTTGAAGATAAGCTGAAACTGAGAAGATGAGATTTTCTAAACCTTAATTTAGTGGACCTTTTTCCTGTTGCTTAGTAGCAGGAAAAAATCCAATGTTTGAATTAAAGTTAGAGATGAGTATTGTGGCAGTCAGCTTCTAAGGTGGTCCCCAATGATTCTCACCTTCCAATACTCTTCCCTTTGTATACTACTTGCCCATATTGAATAGGGTTAGTCTGTGTAACCAATAAGATACTACAAAAAAGGAAAAGGGTAATTTTTGAGGCTGCATTTTTAAAGGCATTGCCTTGATCTTTTGGATCATTCATTCTGGGAGAAGACAGCTGTAGAGTCATAAGGCACTCAAACAACCCCATGGAGAAATCCTTGTGATAAGGGCAGTGGCCTCTTGCCAACAGCCACACCAGTGAATTGTCTTAGATGCAAATTGTCCAGCCCCAGTCAAAACTTCAGGTGTTTACAGACTCAGCCAAGATCTTGAGTAGAGCCTCATGATAGACCCTAAGCCAGAACTACATAGCTAAGTGTCTCTCAAATTCCTGAACAATAGAAAATGTGTGAAATAATAAATGTTTATTGTTGTTTTGAGCCACCAATAACAAAAAATAAGTAATAAATGACAGATCTAGAATTCAAACCCAAGTATAATTCTAAAGGTTGAGCTCCACCCAAATTGAAAGTTTCCCAGTGAAATCCTTGGCAGTTTTCGTTGTTTGCTTAATAAAGTAATTCCTTCTTTAAAATGAATTCAATTTGCATCTACGCAAAGAAAACAGCATCAGTTCTTTAAATTAGTCAGTGGCACCTTGTATTTACTAATATTTAACAAGGCAGTAGGTCTTGATCATAGTCAGTTAGAGGTCAACTAATAGCGTTGTCTGTTTCCTGATTATTCATAAATATATTAATTACTCAGGAAGTCATATTCATATTTTAGAAGAATTTTTCTGTTATGATCCCTCATGGAATCTTCTATCTTGTGAGATATTAATGTGCTTCATTCCACCTAATTTGTCCTTTCTCCTGTTTTTCGTTTGAAATCATTTTAGTATATAATTTAAATTCCTTAAGAGGAAAAATGAGATTGTTTCTGAATTACTCTTTCTAGAACTACAAATGATTTTAAGAACCACTTTGAAGTTCTACCTAAAATTATATCTAAATTGCATATAAGTAATAATTCTTTTCCTTCCTCAATTGTCTTTTAACCCTGGGGAAATAATATTTTACCTTGAAAGAGCTCAACATTTCAAAGTAAAGAAACAAATATTTGCCTTCTTTCATCCAGGTGATGAGTCAACATGTGATATTAAAGAACATATCAATTTCACTGTCAAACTGAATCTTATTACAGTAAGAGTAGAACTTCTTTTGTCCTATAAAAGGCTCATTTACTTTGAGTCAGAGCAGCTACATCTGCCTCTTTGAAAAATATTGTATTATTTCACTTAAAGCATCTCCAATTATGAAAGTCTAAACTTTTGAAATATAAATTAGAGGATAATTTTGTTTAATGAAAACATAATCATAGGAAGTACTTACATAGTCACACCTCTAGAGCTATACTGTATTTACACATGTTTGTTTAAATACAGATTAAGTAAAATATAACTCACAAGCATGTATTGGTCTGCTACATTATATTATAAAAACATGATTGCCGACTTTAAGCTTTTTACAAGGAATTCCAATTTGTCGCGCTAATTTGACATATATTTTCCTTGTAACTTGCTGCTTTTATTCTGGCCATTCCAGCCATGACATGTCCAAATGTTTCAAATCTAGCTTATTTTAGAGATGGCTTCATAATTTAACTGAACCTTAAGTTGCATTTTATTTTTACAAAAACCACATGCCTTGTTCTTCCCACCTCACACACTTGCACGCACACACAAAGTTCCATCAAAAAAAAATGTAAGACTGCAAATTAGAGAGACGAGACTTTGTGTTGTGGTAAAATACACAGTCATCATCATTGATATTTACAGTTGTATATTCACAATTTTGTGCAATCATCATCAATATCTAATTCCAAAACTATTTCATCAGCCCCAAAGGAAACCTCATACCCATTAAGCAGTTATTCCCCCTTTTCCCCATCCTTTCAGCTACTGGAAACCTCCAATCTACTTACTGTCTCTATGGAGTTTTCTACTATGGACATTTCATATAAATAGAATCATAAAAATATGCTTTTGGTGCTTAGTTTCTTTCACTTAGTGTAAATTTTTCAGGGTTCATCAATATAACAGTATTTTATTCCTCTTTATGGCTGAATGATATTCCATTGTATGGATATACCACTTTTTGTTTATTCATTCATCAGTTGATGCATAGATTGCTTATATATTTGATTATTATGGCTAGTGCTGTTATGAACAAAGACATTATGTACACATTTCAGTTTGAATACCTGTTTTCAATATTCTTGAGTATATACACAACAGGGGAATTGCTGAGCCTTGAGGTAATTGAGATGAGCTATTTGTAAGTGAAATTTTGCTAAATCAGTAATTAATCCTTTTGGGGAGGTGGGGTTCATGTTGTTATTTCTCCTTTGTTATCTTAGCAACATTTTCTGGATTCCTGCACTTCCCTAGGAAATGTATATGATACTTTTTACCCAAAGACTACAAGATAGCATCACCAACTCACATTTAACATGACAAGTAAACATTTTCATATAAATGACCCATTGGTAGAAAGGTGGTCTAAGGTGCCCACCAAATCTTAATAGTGTACTGTAGACAATGAAGGTAATGGGGACATAACCATAATGCTTTTTATATAGCTTTGGAGTCAGATAATCCTTAGCCAAATTACAGATGGTTGCCCTTGGATAGTTGCACTAACTAAACTTCTTTGCTTCTTCACCTATAAAATTGGCATGATGATCCTTGCTTATCAGGATTATGTAAGGGAAGATCATGACCTAGCACATAGTTGATCCTCAATAAATATTAGTTCTCCCTTCCTCATTTATTCACACACTTTCCAAACTAACTGTCCCTGGATCAGGAAATAACAATATATTTTCTTTTCATTTTCTCACAGGTTAAAATTCAACTGCCCAATACAAACCCCTCTGAAATTCAAATTAATATCCAGGAAATAGTCCTCGATCTTCGAACTCCTAATAAGTGAGTAAAATTTAGAATTGGAATAGTACATCACAATGAGTCCTTAGTAAATGCTCTTTTTAAAAATGTATACAATTATTTTGTATTACCTCCTAAAGTCCTAAGAAAAGTGAAATTTCAGTTACTCATTCAGATGTCTGATCTATATAAAACAAGTACAAATATATTTGGAAATACCTAGACTTTTTTCCTTCTTTGTATCTATACATTTGGAGTGGATTGATGCCATCAAAACATAATCCTTGACATTCAAGTATAGTTTACCTGTCAGAATAAATAGCTACAGGTGAAAATCCCTTAAGTTGTAAGTTTTGAATGTGATTTTTTTGTATAGTGAAGGCATAAGAGAAGCAATATCTATAAAATTTTTGAATGTTGTGGGGCTCCTAAAGTAAAATTTTATTATGTTCATCTAAAAGTTCTTTTCAATTACTTAAATCAAAAATTCTAATTGCTGATTTATCACTAGATCCTCAGTTTGTGTGGAAACATTTAAAAGTAGTACAGATGATGGAATAATTCAGTTAAATATTTTTATATTCTCAGACACGGTCTTTTTACTATATAGGTTAAAATCATATTCCCCAAGCAACACATAGAGTAAAATTTTAATATAAAATGTTTCTCTTGAAGCATAGATAAATCAGTCTTGTTTCTCAAAACTAACTCTTTAAAAAGGGAATCAATGAGGGCTGGGGATTTAGCTCAGTGGTTCCACCGCCTGCTTTCAAAGCACAGGGACCAAGTACCAAAACAAAAAAAAACAAAAGAAAACAAAAGGGAATCAATGGAACCTGGTGTATTTTAGATAAAATATCTAAATACCTCACTGATGTATTCACTTTTCTTCTGGATGTATAACACATGGTTGACTGCAGTGACCCTTTCTCTGTAACTCATGGGCATCTCAGACTGGACTCAGGAAGCAGGCAGTGGCTGGCACATTCTCTTTCTTCCATTATTAGTACTTGTAATTTTCCTTTGTTGAGCTTAGGGCTTTGAGAAAATAAGAAACAGATTCCTCTTACAAAAGGATAAACAAGGTAAACAACGCAATGTACATACATAGCTTAAGTTTGATTTCTATAGTAGAAACATTTAACCCCAAATGATCTACAGATAAATATATACCAAATGTTTTTTCATTATTTACATCAGTTCAAAAGTATATTCTTGACAAAAAAGTCTTATAAAAATTTCATTCACTGTTACTATTAACTTCAAGTATTTTGTTCTTCTCATTGTACTTTTTACATATATTTACTCTTACACCCAGCCTTTGCAAGGAAAATTGGTAAAACAACTAGTCTTCTATAACATTTGCACAAGTATTAAAAGCATACTCATACCTGTACATCATGGAGTTAATTTCCATTACCATAGCAGTTTTTCACTGTCTCCATCAATCTTAAGGCAGCTGTTCTGGCCATGTTGTCATTCTAGATATCTATCAGAATCCAATAAATGAAAGACACCAAGATTCTTTTCCACATACAGCATGGGCTACACTAAGTCATTTGTATGCTGTACTTATATATTAAATGATATAAATTATGTGCACAAATGACAAATACATGCACTATATTTATATATTAAATGCTCAATGCAGAGAGGCACTACCTCTTAAAAAATTAGGATAGAAGACAAAAGATAGAATTTATCAGTTTTCCTAGATATTTCACTATCTTTAGAGTCATGTCAACATCTGAAATCATATCATCAGAAATGTGTTGTTTTTAAATTTATTGATAGTAACACCTAATTTCTTTGGTTCCTAACTTTAACATCCTATAACAATATATTTATCTACTCCAAAAAGTACTTAAGAGTGGACATTCTGTCCATGTATATATAAGGTACAACAAGTGATTTTATTTTAACTGAATTAACTAACGATTTCAAAGAATAGTTACATTAGAATTATCCATAAAACCCAGATATTTAGCATAATATACCCAAAATAAATTGTTTATTGAATTCTTAATTTATTCTCAGCTGTTTTGGGCATGTAAATTTCCAACATGGAGTACATAGAGAGGAGAAAAAGATGGAATAATTTCCCAGAATCTGCTTTCATCTTAACACAAAATTTCATTATTTTTCTAAGTGAATTCTTAGAATATCATAAATGAATATCTTAAATGTGATAATAAAACATACTTTAAAGACAAATACAAATTAATTTTTAGTTGAATGCTGCTATTGACTAATCATACCTTTGCTGTGCTCCTTTAATTCAGATTGAGAATTGACTGATTTTCAAAGACCCTGATATCTAAAAAATAAGTTCTGTAATAGCTGAATTGAAGCTCAGTAGCTATTTCTGCACTTTCTTTGAAAATACTTATGTCCACTACAGGAAACCTTAAAAAGGCCATATCTGTTTTAAACCCAGATATGTAAACCAAATAATTTTCATTAATTACATAATATAAAAACTGTGTTATGTGTTTATGAACAGAACAAGTTTGTACTTTATTTAAATAGCATGCAAGCAACATCAATTTAAATTCTCCAATATAAATGTAAGCATGTAAGTCTCTAAACTTGAGTTCATTATACAGATAAATTTTTATTTTAATATTATTTGTTTACGTATTACTGTCTTAGTTACTTTTCTTGTTGTTGGGACAAAATACTCGACACCCAAAGTTGAAGGAGGAAAAGTTTATTTTGGTTCACAGTCTGTAAAGGTTTCCTGACTAGTCCCCAGTCAGCTGGCTTTAAGGCAGGGTGGCATGGCAGAGGAGGATTGCAGAGGAGAAACAGTCCATGGCATGGCAGGGCAGCCAGAAGGCAGCAAGCAGCAGTAGCAACAAGTCTGCCTTTTTCTGTGCCTGTATATTCCATCCAAGCTACAAGCCTATTGACTGGTGCCACTCATACCCAAGATACAGCTTCCATTATCCACTCCTGAATCCCAGTATCACACCTTTAATCCACACTGACACACCCTAATCCAGCCACCTTTGAAACTGTCCACCTACAAGTGCATGAGGTTTTAGAGAGACAGCTAGATACAAGCCATAACAATTACTTTTTGCATTTAAACAGTTTCTAGTGAAAATTAATACTGGATAAATATTTGTTTAGTGCCTAAATTGGAATTTAGAAACAAGTGTTTTATCAATATAAAGGCATCGAGATTGTGTTTAAATGTTTATTCATATTTTATGGTATTCATCTATAATTATTTCAATATCATTTTGTTCATTTATGCACTCAACAAACATGTACAACCTGCTGAACACTGCGGAAACACCAAACTAAGACAGCCCTATCTTTCAATGAATTGCACATGGATAAATATTTACAGAATTTTCATTTTTGTTTAACTATAAATCTCTGTACAGACACCAAACAAGAAACTAGACTAAAAATACTTCCCTTCTCCTAAGAATCTAAATAAATTGCATGATTCTGTCTTTCAAATTTTAATATGTGAAGCCATACTTCTCAGGCAGAACTAGACAGAAGTGCAAGGATAGATGGATCATTATAATAACCCCTAACTGTCTCTTTTGAATTTATTTCTCTGTGGACAAAGAAGTGCTCATTATCATCAGAACACCTTTTTCTCTTGTCTTTTAGTGCAAAGCTACCACACTAAGCTTTTCTTTCTTTTTAAAGTGAATATATTTTCATTTATAGAATAAGGGATGGAACAAATCCAACTCTAGTACAACATATGGTTGTAAATAGCTTTAATGGATGGACTCTGATTGTTTTTTGTGCTTACTCTTTTGAGATGCCAAATGTCACAAGTTACATTAAAATACTCTGCCATAACTTCAGGTAGAGGTCTGTTTCTCATGCCCCATCTGTAATGAAATGAGAGTAATAGAAAATTTCTCCTTTAGATTTTGGAAATGTGTAATAAATACTTTGAATGAGCCCAGTCCTCTGAATTTATATCTTTTCAAATGAGTAGAGGGAATTGATTTTCAAGGATTTGGTTTTCAAACACTAGCTGTCAATTCAAGTACCCAAGAAGTATCCCTAAAAATATCAGATTCATTTACTGATTTGGGCCTAAAAGAACTTTTCTGTTCATGTTTTGTAGAAACATTCAGGCCTTCTCTACTGAGAATTCGAGGTAACATGTGGTTCAAGTATTTAATTTTCTTTAGACTCTAGCAGGTACTGACCCCATGCATAATTCAGATTCGTACTATTAGGACAGAATTATGGATGTCTCATCCCAGAAATGTATCTAATGCATACAACTATCCAGCAACTCAGCCATAAAGTGTGATATAAACCCTGCAATTTATCACAGGAAATTTTTGTCAAGGTGTAATAGAAATAATCAGAAGAAAACAGAAGTGCATTTTCATTGATCTGATATTGAAATCATTCCAGGCCTCATTTTCAAAAACTGCACTTGTAGTAAAGACTCAGCCCAAAGTTCTGTTACAAGAACTATTCCAGTTTTGAGATTTTTCTCAGTTAGCCACATTCTATCTACACATAAATACGACTGACAACAAACCTGTCCTCCAAATACAAAGTTGCATGTTTCTATTTTGGTACCTATAAACAGTCAATTTTAAAAAAGAAAGAGGGCCTCAAAACAACTGCTTGAATTTTTAAGGCCAAAAACTTGTAGACTAATTATTGAAGTATATTTTCAATCCAATATTTATACTGTCTAAATATAGGTGTGTTGTCTTAGGGATGGGATTCAAACATTGTAATGGTATTTATTGCTTTCTACTGGTTTACTCAAAGTGATATACCACTTTAGGAAGCTAATTCTAGCTTTGTATTTTATTTTAGGAAGCTGTTGGTAAACCTTCCCCAACCTGTGGAATGCAGCAGTGCTAAAGTATTCTATATTCCAGAGAATGAAACTCTAGAAGTCAACATGACTATGAAAAGAGAGTTGTATTTTATTAATTTTTTCTGAGATTGTATGAGCAAAGAGAGAAAAGACACTGATGACAATTTTAAAACGTTGAAAAAATATTATTGTTTTCTATATTCTCTTATTTTGATATTTTATTTTTGTGTGTGTGAATTAATTGATGTTTATAAAACATTCCATCTAAAAACTGACAAATATGAATTCTTTTTAAGTACACAAAATACTTTCACCAGAATTGCCATAAACTGGACAAGAAAAGTTTCCTCCAAATAAAAAAAACTATACAAATTACATTCTAAAACTATTGAAATTATACCAAATACATAATTGTATGACATAGATATTTATCAAAATTTAATCCTATTTTGATATTTTAGAAAGGGAAAACATTAAATTCTAGTGATATTTAATACCCAGCACCAAAATACAAAAAATTCCTTTGCACTAATAATCATCAGCAATGTCTTTTGGGTTACGATGTTTATATTTAGTCAATTCAAATCCTTGGCATTTAAAAGCACCATAAAAAACAGCATGGCATGTTTACAAATCCTGTGCTGTCTCGCTTCCCATTTTTCTTCTTCATTGGACATAACTATTTTTATGAATTGTGCCAGCGTCCCCTGACACTTCTCACTATTGTATAAGTTTATTTCACAATTATTTATTAATATATTATAATTTAACACTAGTGTAACTTGACCTCACACATCATTATAGAACTGTGGAACTAACTAGGAGTAAATCTTGAAAAGAGATGAACAACTAACATATGTTCCTCACATCAATATGAATTACTAAGGAAATAAATATTCAAGAAAATATTTTCTAGAGTTAATTATGTATATAGTTACCAAACATCTAGTTTGTGTCTTGATCAAATAGAAAGATTAGACTGAGAATTTTGGAAAAGTGAGTGTATTAAAACACTAAGCTAAGAGAATTTGACATTGAAATTATCACCATGACCTTCTTCTGTGGGGGCACTGGGAGACGGTTGGACTAATCAAAAGGAAACTGTGTCTATGAATTTCAGTCCTTGATGTTACAGGACCAAAAAAGTGTTCTACATGGTTTTCTTAGCATCTTTTTTGAAGGCTGTATTTTAAGAATTTAAGATTACAACTTAAAATGTAAATTCTAAGTCTAAGCAGTAACCAATATTTTTCTTCTCTAGAGAACAACAGTGAATCCGTGGAAAATATATCCGTTTTTCCCATTAATGAGCCCTAATTACAAAGACCATTGTTACTCAAGCTGACCAAATGTGTACAAGTTGTGTCTAAAAGAGAAGAGAGCCGGGGATTTAGCTCAGTGGTTCTCCTGCTTGCCTTGCAAGCACAAGGACCCGAGATCGATCCCCGATACAAATAAATAAATAAATAAATAAATAATAAAAAAGAAGAGAGCATACTCAGAACTAAATGAATTGGGATTTAGTTATGTCATGCTATATCAATTATAAAATGCAACACAGTTTCAACCACAATGAAATGTGATACGATAATATATACACATCAAAAAATCAGCCTACTTAAAAAAAATCAGCCTACTTTACTGTGTTTGGCCTTAGAAATAAAATCTACAGTGGTTATACTGTTAACTTGTTTTTAAGCTAATTCACTGGGCTTTATTTCTATAAAAAAGAATAGCTCACTAAATAAAATCTAGAAAAGACAATACAAAAGGAAATTTATCTTGTCAGCAGTTTCCAATGAGTCTTAGCCATTACCAGGAGAGCTGTTCAGTCAAAACCACAACTTTGGCATAGCATAGGCTACAAATACTTCTTCATGAATTTCCTTATTAAGTTTTGTTTCCATAATCTCCAGTAGGTGTTGTGGGGATTCAATCAATCATTCATTCACTTATTCATTAATGCATTCCTTCAACAAATATCTACTGAGCACTTAACCACCTGCTTGGCACTGTGTTAGGTGCTGAAGATATAAAAAGATGGAGAAGGAAGTGGAGGGGATGGGTGAGGAGGACGAAGAGGAGAAGAAGAAAGAGAGGAGGAGGAGGAGGAAGAGGAGGAGGAGGAGGAGGAGGAGGGGAAATTTTATCTTGGTTTCTTCTAAAAGGTTTAGGAAAATGAACCCTAGGAGATGTAGGTAGATAAATTTATGTATCTCTTATTTATTTCTCTTGCCTAATTGCCTTGGCTAATGTTTCAAGTACTATATTGAAGAGTAGTGGTGATAGTAGACATCCTTGTCTTATTACTAATTTTAGACAGAAAGTTTTAGCTTTTCCCCATTTGATATGATGTTGGTCACTGGTTTGTCATAAATGCTTCTATCAGATTGAAATAAGGTCCTTCTATACCTATTTTCTTCAGCGTTTTTACCATGAATGGCTGTTGGATTTTTCAAAGGCTTTTTCTATATCAATTCAGTGATTTTTGTCCTTGTTTCTGTTTATGTGATGTATTACATTTATTGATTTGCATATGTTAAACCATCCCTGCATCTCTGGGATGAATCCTACTTGATTGTGATGTATGAACTTTTTTATGATTTGTTGCATTCTATTTGCCAGTATTTTGTTGAGGATTTTTGCATCTATGTTCATCAAAGTTGGCCTATAGTTCTCTTTTTTGGTTGGCACCTTTTCTTGTTTTGGAATCAAAGTAATACAGTCTTCTAGGACTGACTTTGGAAGTAATCTTTCCCTTTTGATTTCATTAAAGAGTTTCAGGACATGGGCATTAGTTCTTCATGAACGTTCTTATAGAATTTGGCTATGAAACCTTAGGGACCAGGGCTTTTCTTAGTTGGTAGTATTTTTTATGACTTATTCAACCTTATTCCCTGATATTGGATTATTCAAAGATTTTATATCTTCTTAGCACAGCTTTGGCAGTTCATGTGTATCTAGGAATCTATCCATTTTTTAGTGAATTCTCCATTTTATTAGAGTACAGATTCTCAAGGTAGTTACTAATAATCTTCTGGATTTTGGCAGTCTGTGATGATTTCTCCTTTTCCATTTCCAATTGCACTGATTTGGGTCTTTCTTTTTTTGGTAAGATTGAATAGGGTTTTCTTTATTTTATTTATTCTTTCAAAACACCAGCTCAGTTCTTTGATTCACTGATTTTTTTTCTATTTTTTTAGGCTCAATTTCATGAAATTTCTGTTCTGATCTTTATAATTTCCTTCCTTGTGCTAGCTTTGGATTTGGATTCTTTTTGTTTTTCTAGGAATTTGAAATGCATCATTAGGTTATTTCTTTGGGTTTAATGTTTTTCCGATATGGACATTCACAGCTATAAACTTCCTTCTTAGGACTGCTTTCATTGTGTCCCATAGATTCTTTTTTTAAAAAAATTTTTTTCCATTTAGTTTATTGGTACATTTTAGGTATACAATACAGTTACATTCCTCACCGGGATCTTGTACCTTTACATGATGTATCTTGGTTCTTAGTTTTTCCCCATTCCCCTGCCCTCCCTTCACCCCCTCCTCCCTTCCATATTTACAAAGACTTTGTTTCCATGTTTTTCCTTTTCTCATATTTTTTCTTTTCCCTTCTTTCCTTTCCTCTTCCCCTCCCATTTTCCCTATTCCTTCAGACATTTTCTTCCTATTTTATAATATCAATTATACATTTTGATTCTTATTTACACTTTTAGTTTTTCACACCAGAGAAACTATTCTGTATTTACACAAGTGTGACCTATATATTTCACTTAAGAGTATGGCCTCAATTCTGTGTGGAGCACTGGCTCACATTATTCGCCTCTGTTATTTTGTGATCCATCTCACAGATCTTAATAACAAATGTGTATGTACATGTTTTTCACATTGAAATTATATAGATATTTGATAAAAATAAAGCCTTGTTAACTTGCTGTTTTAAGGGATTGGCACGTAGCAATCTTGGTGGAGAGAATCGCTCTCCATCGGCCCTTGACATGTTCTGGGAGTGGAGCAGGAGCTGATTGCTTCAGGGAGTGTGTCCGCCAGGAGGAGGCACTCTCCCAGATGCACGTCATGCGGCCTGGGCCCCCTATTCTTTGCTGCAAGGTCCCCTGTGTGCTTGCCGTACCCGGTGCCAGGCTGCTGCAGCTTCCACTCAAGGGAAATGTTGGGACTTCTCGCTACTTCACGGGTTGGGGCCAAACTTCAGTGAAATTGGAAATAGTCCTGATTTTATTCACAGCTTATCATAATGGAGTCATCCTTGGCTTTGCTCTTATGGTTTGTCTTAAATTATTTTCCTATTTAAAACGTCTACATTACATGATAAAAACACTGAAAATTCTAAAAAAAAAAAAAAGAATATGGCCTCAATGTGCATCCACTTAGCTATAAATGTCTCTAGTTTCTCACTCTTTAGGGCTGAGTAGTACTCCATTTTATAAAAAAACACATTTTTTAAAATTCTTTTATTGGTACATTTTAGGTATACAACACAATTACATTTCTCATTGGGAATTGTACCTTTACATAATG